>WWET01006054.1:66209-78402 GCA_011038615.1 Limnodynastes dumerilii
GGTATTTCCAGACACTCTGATAACTTTTATCTCGGTTGTGGCTGTGACAGAGATTTCCGAACAGTGTTGAATTAATTGCTTATGCTTGAGAGGATTCTTTTTTGGGGCTTTTAGTGTAATTTAAAGGACTGTTCCCTATATGATCTAATGAGGCCCTATGTATAGGATATTATTAGGCTCCACTCACCTGAAAATGCAGCCTATCCAGTTACTAGGAGCCAGTGACATCATTGAGAATGCAGCCTATCCAGTCACTAGGAGCCGGTGACATCACTGAGAGTGCAGCCTATCCCGTCACTAGGAGCCGGTGACATCACTGAGAGTGCAGCCTATCCCGTCACTAGGAGCCAATGACATCACTGTTGTGCTGGGATACAATTTGTGCCATATGTCTGCAGCAAAGGTCCTTCCTTCCTCTGCGCAATGGATCCTCCTGGATCAGGGGTGGGGCCTGCTAGGAAGGAGAGCCAGGCCCAGGAGGGTTCCCCAATATCCGGGGCTAGAGGTGTGCTTAGTATTGTCTGTAGGCCATGTTTGTCAGTGACAGGGAAGCTGAATTGTTCTCTTCTGATCCATCTGTCTGTAAACAGACATGAAAGCGCTTCGCCTGTTTACACGGTGACCCTGAACAACTTGAAAGAGTTTGGTGGTGAAACGAGTTGAGTTAAACACGCCTAGGTGTGAGCAGCCGTGTGATGTGCAGGTGACGTGTGACAGGAACAATGGGGGAGAGATCACAGGTGATAGCGGAGGAAGCTTCGCCGCCGTCTCCCGAGTCCACTGGACGCTTTAATGACTTCAATTTACAAGTCTGTGAACGCAAAATGAGAACAAGACTGAAAAGCAGAGAGTGTACAGGGAGATGCTGCGTACACGGCCTGCGCAGAGAGATCGCGCATTTATTATCATCTCACCGCTTGCTGCGTGATCGCTCTGAATATTTTGGACTTTTTGCTTTTCTAATACAATTAAAATAACATAGAAGAATAGAACAATCCTGTATCATATCAGCCACACTTACTCCAACTCCATAAATAATCCTGGTACCGTTATTCAGTTTTCTATGGAGTTAGCGCTGTTGTCGCTGTATACCGCTGTCTGATTTGCTGTGTACATGTAACGCTTTTCTCACGATGATCGTTCCAGTCACACAATAGATGAGTGTTTGGAACGATATCATGTGTCTGCGCTGTAACCATCACGATCGTTTCTAAGTACAAAACATTGTTTGATTGCACCTTAGAAACTGTTGATTTTTAATGGCTAAAGTCAGATATTGTTCCATTATGACAGAAACTTGTCTCGTGTCCCCGCTTCACGGCGATTCAGAGAAGTCTGTCATGCAGATGATGTTGGGGTAGATCCAGAACTCCGCTTGCAATCCGTTTCCTCGCGTAGCGTATTTTCGCGTGCGTACCTTCTATACACTCCCCCTGGCACACCCCTTGAATGTACGTATTTTGTCAGAGTTCCGCTTTCCAAACCTTACCTTAACTTTTGGCTGCGTAACCGCTGTCGTCCGCACACGTACAGATGGGCAACACGGACTTACGCAGCTAAGCACGCCCATACTGTACACTTTAAATGCAAACCCCGCCTACATTGCGTATTTTAGACGTAGTTTTGCCACGCGTAAAATTGGCGCGCCCACACGTACGAATTTACATAGCAAATACGTGAATGACCCATACGCCCAGAGTTCCGTTCCGTAACGTAGCGTTTTCTCTGTCGTGCACATGCGCAGTACATACAAAAAAGCGATTTTACGTGTCCGCCAGGCTTAAATTCGCACACAAGCGTAGTTCTGGATCTGGGTCGTTGGTGGAAAAGTTGAAACGCTAATCCCATCTCTCGGGGGCGTTACGCTTTTACATGGATTGTCAGATTGCGGCACAGGCGCTGAGACATTTTGGGGGTTCACCTGTCTTTGCTGCGTGTTTTGACACTTCTGTCCTGATGAGATTGATGTAATAAATTCCTCTATTAAATATTTTTATTTCTACCATAAGGAACAGTATTTTGTATTGATAATATGTCCCATGGATTAGGAGCTCATCTTTGTACAAATCGCCTCCGATATCATACAGTATATCTCAGAGACTGCATCATAATCTGTCATTTATCGCCAGCGTCTGCCTCCTCCATCACATATTCAGCCAATCACAGTGAGCGCTTAACTATAGGGAGCTCAAGGGGTGTGTCTGCTACGGGGTGAGGAGGAGAGGGG
Source organism: Limnodynastes dumerilii (assembly GCA_011038615.1). Taxonomy (NCBI): domain Eukaryota; kingdom Metazoa; phylum Chordata; class Amphibia; order Anura; family Limnodynastidae; genus Limnodynastes; species Limnodynastes dumerilii. The sequence continues at coordinate 68,437 of WWET01006054.1, forward strand.
GGCCCATGGCAGACACTCTCCCTATACTGTAAGCAAGCTGTCAGCGGCTGACCTTGGTCCCACCCAGCTCCGTCCACAGTCCCACCTGTCTCCGCCTAGTTCCACTCACCCAGACTTGGGCCCCGTCTCCTTGTGTTGGGGCCCGAGTTTGTCACCTTCCTCCCCTGGATATGTTGAATATTGTCGCTGTATTCTGTTGACTGTGATGACTATGCATCCATGATGTATTGCTGAAAGCTAAATTCATCTGAATCAATTGTTTTTCATGAAAATGTAACCACTGGGGGGCACTGTGCTGGTGGAGTCTATGCATAATACATGATTTCAGCTGTGTGCAGCAGCCAGGGGGCAATGTCCTGGACACTGATAGTTTATGGAATAATGTAGGAAAATGAGGTCACGCAGGATGGATTTTGTGGGACGGAGTTGGCGTTATCCCGGGTTTTCCGCTAGGCGTTTGGTGACCCTGACACTGTGTGACTCAGGCAGAGGTCGTCCCTGTCCTTGTCAAGCAGGACTCCACAAGGATGTACATGTGCACAGAATGCTCCTGGCTGTATTGAAATGACAGCTAATTGGGTTCAGCCAATCAGCATCTCTCGTGAGGAGCGCCCGGAGGAGGCAGAGAGCATTGTGGTCCATTTCGCTCTGTCGGTGTCGCAGATTCTCATCTACTGAGCGTTACTTGTGGGGAAGAGCAGCATCTGCTCTGGAGTGAAGCAGTGTATACATTTGCTGTATTGCAGATAGGAGATGATTTTGCTTTTCTGATATTATTTTATACTTTGTTATGTCCCTGTCTCATTTATTACATCTCTTCCTTTGAATAATGTCCCTTCCTGTACCTGGTTCCTCTCCTTGATGCTTGTGAAAGCTGCTATCATATCCCCCCTGTCCCTTCTCTGCTCCAAGCTATACATGTTACTTTCTATAGTCACTCTCTGTATGGTATGTGACACGGGCCATGCACCATTTTAGTTGCTCCTCTCTACTCCAAGCTATACATGTTACTTTCTATAGTCACTCTCTGTATGCTGTGTGACACAGGCCATGCACCATTTTAGTTGCTCCTCTCTACTCCAAGCTATACATGTTACTTCCTCTAGTCTGTCTCTGTATGGTGTGTGACACAGGACATGCACCGTCTTAGTTGCTCTTCTCTGCACAGTCTCCTATGTATTTATGACCCTGAATTCCTTGCCCTGGACCGAGCCCTGTGAACCTCCGTCAATGTAGCATTCGGGCTGTGCCAGGCAGTCCTATTTTGTTACCCCCACCCTAGAGAGATTTTAAAAAGGAAACGATGAAGCATAAGAGAGCACTTACTGGGTAAATGTCTCTCTCTCTGCATCATATCAGTGACGGAATCTCTCATTGTGTCGTATTCTAACAATATCCGATTCCATTGTGCCGCCTGTTGAGTTGAGCAGCTCCCAGTATCCTGTATTATCCTGTATATTATTGTGGTTCCCTCCTGCTGATGGGCAATAGACGCTATGGATAATGTGTGCGAGGCAGATTACAGACCCAGAGGGGGGAGAGAATTCTTCTCCTGTGACAGCGGCTGCTGTGCTCCATGTTGTCTGTGATTCCGATGCCCACTGCTAGAGACGACGGATCCCCCCCGCTATAGAAGGGCTCAGCTGTGTGTACTGCAGGGGCTCCTCTGATTGCGTAGACCCACGAGGCCGCAACCGCTTCAAAGCAGCAGCGACACGGACATTGCCCGGGCCGAGCCTCTATTAATAACGCTCCGCGGGGGCGGGACAGGTAATGTCTGCGTCCTGTAAGCCAGGGGTGTTTCTGAAGCCGCAGAAAGGGTGCGAAGGCGGCAACAATGCGGAATAGACGTCCATATAGTACATTACGTCCAATGCCCCATAATAAAGCTCTTTACTGGGCTCCCATTATCCCCTGTAGCAGAGCTCTTTATGATACAGAGCCTTATAAGAGGGTTATAGAGCCAGGTAATGGACTGTGGCTAGTGGAATATGGCTTTATATTGGTATGCGGTGGATCTGTGCGAACGCTCTGATAACCGCCCCCCTCACATCTATGAACTCTCCATAGGTATACGCTGCCTGATGGGGCGTTCAGAGTTACTAAGAACTTTATTATGGGGAATATATAATGTATGACCTATAACAAAGCTCTTTATTCCTACTTAATTCCGTAGCGGGAAGAGGTGGGCGGCTGGTAATCGTGTTGCCTAGGGACAGCCTGACCCCTAAATTTGGCCTTTCCCCCATCCCTGCCCCTATGCCCACACATTACACCGGGGGGGGGGGGATAACTGAGCTGGCGCAATGACATTTCCTGGCCCGTGCTCCCAGGAAGCGCCACGTAATACAGCAGAGCTCTAATCTCACCCCATCAGGGTAACATCTGCCCGCGTCGTGCTTCATGACAGCACCAATGATTTATAGCTTCCCGATAGGTCACGTAAGTAAATTTCGCCATTTCTCCAATTACTGCCGCTGCCTGCTCCGTGTGATGATGCGATTAATTAGAGGCTCCATTAATGAGCTAATAAAACAAAGCAGAGGCTTGATATTCATTCGGACCTGTGTCGGCTGAGGGTGATTGCAACTTGCGTCACTCGCTCCTGACTGCGGGGAGAAGCATTTCATTAGCCAATTACATCTTCCACGTATTACACGCACGCAGAGACCATTCTATATTTCTCATCGTTTTCCTAGAATTCTTCAGATAACAGTGAAGACGCCGGTGACACGTGTAAAGCAGCCTAAATAAATCTTTATCTCTATCTATAGATTCCTGTGTGATCTGACCAGTGTGATAGGATGAAAGGATGAAACGCTTGTAATAAATCATTATCTCCATCTATAGATTCCTGTGTGATCTGACCAGTGTGATAGGATAAAAGGATGAAACGCTTGTAATAAATCATAGTCTGCGTCGTTCCACAATCACCAGATCCTGAGGGGGGGATTCGGAGCCGGTGCAGGTGGGACGTCTGCGGTTTGGGGGCTACCGTTCCCTTGGTAAAACCAGAGTCATTTATTAGATGCTGACCATGAGCCTGGCTGGTGTGTAGTAGCTGTGTGACTCAGGAGTAAAAGGCCTCTCTATTGTCCCCTATCATGTAGTATTTGGCCCTTAATACCAGTAGCTAAACTTGTTGCTCTTCTGGAAGTTGCTATTTGGATAGTGATCAGATGACAGCAGATCGATGACTTTATCATTATCAACAGAATTCCAATGTATAAAGAATATATTTTGGCAAAGGCGCGCAGCTGTACCGTGCCACGAGCTCTGCTTCCCTGGTTAGGAAGAGGATTTATTGTAACGCTGAATAAACAGGTCGGGATGACAATATTCAATCAGACAGGTGTCATGGTAACTATTGGTGAGTGAGCGCTGCTGGTGTTTCAGTGCCGGTGTGTCTATGCTGGTGTGTCTATGCCGGTGTGTCAGTGCCGGTGTGTCAGTGCCGGGGTGTCAGTGCCTGTGTGTCAGTTCCGGTGTTTTAGTGCCAATGCCTCAGTGCCGGTGTGTCAGTGCCGGTGTGTCAGTGCCGGTGTGTTACAGTTATGTCCCCGGTGCATTATACGCCATAACAAATAGACGTACTGCGCCCAATAATCACATGGCTCGGCTGCTTAAAAAAGGTGTCAGCACCAAGAACCCCACAAAAAAGCACTGCCCGCTCCTTCCCCTCCTCCGCTTCCCCTCCAGGCTCTGCAGCATTGCCCCTGGTTCTGTCTCATTGTCCGTGTGGCATTGTGCCGCTGAGAGACGAGCCTGGGCGCTGACGCTGTGGACTCCTGACATACTGGAGGGGGGGATACAGTGTGGAAGTAGCCTGAACCTCAGGGTGTCCCACGGACATTGTCGCATAGGGATTGTCATAGAATCAGTGGGCGCTTTGCGGTTACTCCCGTCTGCTTTGGTAACAGAAACCGACCTCAACCAGGCCACGAATCCTGACAGATTTATGGCTATAATAACGCACTGACAGTAATGTCCGCAGAGGACGAGGAGCTGACATTTATCAGTCTCCTCATCCGTCACACTCCATCCAAAGGTCATGAGCAAAGGTCAGGAGTGATGGAGAGATGGGCGCGAGCAGTCATGTGACTGGCGACACCGCGCTCTCCTGCTCAGCTTTAGCCTCTTTACATATTATGTTATCGGATTCAGACGTGCAATACAGGAGGTTACGCCGTGCACATTCACACACACCGCGATCAGAAAGCCATTTACATGAGCCTGGATCCGGTCCAGTAATATTACCAGGTCAGATCCAGAGTTTTGCCCGGCTTTGGTCCGCTGGATTGCAGCCATTTTTCCCTATCAGAAGACATTCCCTCCCATCCAGACATAAGACAGGGGGCGGAGCTGAGGACACATGTGGGCGTTCCCTCTTAGGTGACAGTATAAGGGGTCCCTCTCTCTGTGTACCCATCCAGACATAAGACGGGGGGCGAGGCTGGGAATGACGTGATGGCGGTGTATGTTGTCGTGTTTTCCAGTCTTGAGCACTGATATCTGTGTTATTAACACGCTGGAAAAGGCTGCAGTTATCTGGCGTTTGATAGATTACTTTGTGGAAACAAAGCAACGATTGAGGGCAGTTTTCAGAAGTTTCTAGTAAGAATGTGTCATTCCCGCGACTACGTGCCACCGAAGCGTCTTACCCTCCCCTTCCCACAACCTAGCCTTACCCTCCCCATCACACAACCTAACCTTACCCTCCCCTTCCTACAACCTAACCTTACCCTCCCCATCACACAACCTAACCTTTTCCCCCTTATCCCACAACCTAACTATCCCCTTACAGCAACCTAACCTTAACTCTCTGCACAGCCTAACTCTAACCAGCCCTCTTCTGTAGCCTAACCTTAACCCTCTCCTCTCTGCAGTCTAACCCTAATCGTCCTTGGGACCAGGCCCCTTGTCATCATTGTAGCTGTTCTGATATAGAGATACAGCCGTGAGGAACCTGTTTGCTGTATCAGTGTTAAAGCTGAGAATTGCGCAGCGGAAACTACATCCCCTGGAAAAGATCTATAATCTATCCCTGAGTCCGCGTCCTGGGGAGCAGATCATTACAGATGCAACCAATCAGATTGTATCTAGATCTAAAACACCAGACATTGCAGAAATCTGGACACATAGGACGATGGACGTGGTCTGGATCATGTGACTACTGCTCCAATTATTTGTCATAACTCCCAGCATCCTGTAGCCAGAACGGGGGCAGGGGAGAGGCTATGTCCAGATCAGAGTGTGGTGGTGTCACATGGGGGCAGGGAAGAGGCCATGTCCAGAGCAGAGTGTGGTGGTGTATGATGGGGGAGGGGCATGTCCAGATCAGAGTGTGGTGGTGTATGATGGGGCGGGGGCATGTCCAGATCAGAGTGTGGTGGTGTATGATGGGGGCAGAGCATGTCCAGATCAGAGTGTGGTGGTGTATGATGGGTCAGAGCATGTCCAGATCAGAGTGTGGTGGTGTGTGATGGGGGCAGAGCATGTCCAGTGCTGCGATCCCATTTTGGCCAGTCCTGCTTTTTGCTGCCTTAGTTTTGGTCATTCTATTTTGCTTTATATATTCTACCGGCTTAGGTTCTGCCCCTCAGGGCAATTGTCCCTGATACTTTCTCACCACAGGACAGATCCCAATATCCGGACCATCCTTCTTCCATCTTCCATTGGATGTTATTTCTTTTCCAGGAATCGGATAACTGACTATTCTCTCTTGTGTCTGAGAGCGATAGCGTTCAGCGTCCTCGCTGTGTGTTCCGGGGTTTTTTGGGTTGTTTAATTAATGAGAGGAACGCGTGATCTGTAATTCCACCTCTTGGAGCAGAAGCCGGTGCAGAGTCTTCCTCGTTATTCGCTCGCTGGGTTCCTGGAAGCCCTGGTGTCTGGGAGGCAGCGCGCTAATTACGAGGCTGTAGGGGGGAGGAGCAGGTGACAGCTCCGCCATTCATCCCGGCGCTCTCTGTAATGACAGGTTCTCTCTCTGTCTCATTCAGGCGTCTCAGCAAATTACAGTCTGTGGAAGAGACGCTTGTCACAAGACAGAGCGATAGTGAATACACAGATTACAGGCTCGTAACCGGGTATCTTTATTTAATGTTACACAGAGCGAATTCACTGCAGATCTCCCCGACAACCATGTAGATAATATACAGGACACATTGTAAATAATATACAGGACACATTGTAATTAATATACCGGACACATTGTAGATAATATACCGGACACATTGTAGATAATATACAGGACACATTGTAGATAATATACAGGACACATTGTAAATAATATACAGGACACATTGTAAATATGGCTGAATGTGTTTTGTTCTATACAATGTCCCTCCTGTACTGTCCAGGAGACCGGCGTCCTCCCACCTGTGCTCAGCACCAGAGCTACGTCTTGGGAGCACGAAGGGGAATTATGTCATAGTGACTACGCCCTTGCTGATCACAGCATTGAGCAGGTTCCGCCTCTGCAGATCACAGTATTGAACAGGCTCCGCCTCTGCAGATCACAGTTTTGAGCAGGCTCTGCCTCTGCAGATCACAGTATTGAACAGGCTCCGCCTCTGCAGATCACAGCATTGAGCAAGGGGTGCAACTCGATGACATCATCATCAGGTCCTGAGAGTCTGTCTGCTGGTCTCCCCTCTGGGACATCCTTTAGGAGAGAAATCATTCTGTCATGTCTGTAATACAGGGGTGGCATACAGGGAGGAGGCTCATATATGGGATTAGTTTGTAAATTATTACTGGATAATATTTGACCACTTTCTGTACCGATCCTGCAGTGATCATAAATAATAGGCTATCAGACTCCTGGTTTCTGCAGATTTTCAGCAGTCTCTTGATAATGTCTTCATATATTGCTGAGCATGACGCGTTTTGCTATCTGTGGGGAGTACCTAACCCTTGGCTGAAATGACGCCCGTGTCCAGGGAGTAGACACAGTACGGTGAAAGTAGATCCACAGATGCAGAGAAGAGCTGTCCTGGTTCTAATCCCACAGGACTTATACAAAGGGGTCAGCGTGGCAAATGCCCTCTGGGCTGGTCCATTCCCCCTGGTTTGGGACGCCACCTACCTGTATCTTGCAGTGAGGAGGCCGCGTCCTTTGAGACTAAGCAAAACATGTAACTTAGCAGAAATATTTATGGTACAGCTGCCAGTGGCGCCCCCTAGATACACCCCTGTGGCCTGGCATTCTGAGACTTGTAGTCCTACAACAATTTGGGTTGAATAATTGCATGGTCAGAAGCAAAACTTGGGCCGGTGCTTGTGACGTATGGATCAGACACAGGCCTCTCATAGCTCCAGGGGCTGAGGGTCAGGGTCACACAGGGATTTATTACTAATGCTGAAAGTATAATAAGACTAAAAGGTTTACTTTACTTTACAAGTATATGATCACAGCAGCCAATCACATCCTAGCTTTCATCTAGCAGACCCTAGAAAATGATAGCTGTCATCTGATTGGTTGTGCAGACAATAGAGCCACTCACCTTTTTAGACGTTATAATAAATCTCTAAGACAATCATTCAAAAAAAACACTCAATGAATTAAACACAAGATAAGAAACCTGTGTCATGATAATAATAATAATGATAATGATGATAATAATAATAATGATGATAATAATAATAATAATAATATGATAATGATGCTAATAATAATAATGATGAAATAATGATGATGATAATAATGCTAATAATAATGATAATGATAATAATAATAACAATAATATAATATTGATAATGATGCTAATAATAATAATAATAATATTATAATAATGATGCTAATAATAATAATGATGCTAATAATAATAATAATGATGCTTTTAATAATGATAATAATAATAATGATGCTAATAATAATAATAATAATAATGATAATAATGATAATAATAATAATGATGCTAATAATAATAATAATAATAATGATAATAATGATAATAATAATAATGATGCTAATAATAATAATAATAATAATGATAATAATGATAATAATAATAATGATGCTAATAATAATAATAATAATAATGATAATAATGATAATAATAATAATGATGCTAATAATAATGATAATAATGATGCTAATAATAATAATAATAATAATGATAATAATGATAATAATAATAATGATGCTAATAATAATGATAATAATGATGCTAATAATAATAATAATAATAATGATAATAATGATAATAATAATAATGATGCTAATAATAATGATAATAATGATGCTAATAATAATAATAATAATAATGATAATAATGATAATAATAATAATGATGCTAATAATAATGATAATAATGATGCTAATAATAATAATAATAATAATGATAATAATGATAATAATAATAATGATGCTAATAATAATGATAATAATGATGCTAATAATAATAATAATAATAATGATAATAATGATAATAATAATAATGATGCTAATAATAATGATAATAATGATGCTAATAATAATAATAATAATAATGATAATAATGATAATAATAATAATGATGCTAATAATAATGATAATAATGATGCTAATAATAATAATAATAATAATGATAATAATGATAATAATAATAATGATGCTAATAATAATGATAATAATGATGCTAATAATAATAATAATAATAATGATAATAATGATAATAATAATAATGATGCTAATAATAATGATAATAATGATGCTAATAATAATAATAATAATAATGATAATAATGATAATAATAATAATGATGCTAATAATAATGATAATAATGATGCTAATAATAATAATAATAATAATGATAATAATGATAATAATAATAATGATGCTAATAATAATGATAATAATGATGCTAATAATAATAATAATAATAATGATAATAATGATAATAATAATAATGATGCTAATAATAATGATAATAATGATGCTAATAATAATAATAATAATAATGATAATAATGATAATAATAATAATGATGCTAATAATAATGATAATAATGATGCTAATAATAATAATAATAATAATGATAATAATGATAATAATAATAATGATGCTAATAATAATGATAATAATGATGCTAATAATTAATATGATGATGGTAATAATAATATGATAATTATGATGATGACGATGATAATAATAATAATATGATGATGATGATAATAATAATAATAATAATAATATGTTGATGATGATAATATGATAATGATGATAATAATGATGATAATAATAATAATAATATGATGATGATGATAATAATATGATAATGATGATAATAATGATGATAATAATAATGATGATAATAATAATAATATGATAATGATGATAATAATAATGATGATAATAATAATAATAATATGATGATGATGATAATAATTATATGATAATGATGATGATGATGATGATAATAATGATGATAATAATAATATGATGATGATGATAATAATGATAATAATAATAAGCAGCAGCAGCATCAGAGACAGACAGATATTGCCTTATATTGCTTCTGGGGGCATCATTTCTGTACCTCTGGTGCCAGTATTTGGCAGATTCCACCGTTATAAGAGGTAAGTTGTGTCTGTGGGTACAAGTCCTCTGTGCCAGGAGCTATATATTGCCCCTTTGTGGCTACATGTCATGCCAGCTGCTGGTTATGCCCTTGGCTGAGCCACCCACCGGGCATCAGTGCCGCCTCTATTTGCCTGTTCCCTGTGGGTGTTATTGGTGTTTGATTGTGGCTCCGGTGACTGTAATGTGAGTTTCTGGTGACTCAGCGCTGGTGGAGGTGGGCGAAGCAATGAGACGGAACAGAACATAGCAACCAGCAGCAGTGCCCGGGGGTGAGACGCAATACACAGGCAGCGGCCAGGGAGGGGGAGGGGGCTCACAAGTAATTAACAGAATCCCAAGCAGCATGGACTCACTGGGGGTATATAGAGAGACAGGCGTGATATACAGAGACATAGACA
>WWET01006055.1:7125-22524 GCA_011038615.1 Limnodynastes dumerilii
TCCGGGGATCTGATATTGAGCCAATCGTTTTATGCTTTAATTTACAGTTGTCAGGAAATAAATGAAACGTGAGGTTCACCGGCGCTCATATGTAATGACAAAGACGCCTCCTCACTCCCCCTGTGACGGGGCCTCGTGTGATCTGTTATACAGGGTCCTCGGAGTCGCATTGCTGTGTTACATTGCTTGACTGCCTTTATATCACATGACAGTGACTCCTGGGTCCCTTCCCTGCTCTTGTTTACTTTATCCAAACTTTAGCTTGTTTTGGAGCCAAATGTGTCCATAAAAAAAGTTTTCCATAAAGACTCGACCCCATATTCTGAGCATATGACACTCCTAATGGGACACCTCCAGAACAATCTCCAGATTACTGTGGAATGATGCTTTATACACACAGAAATAACGCAGTATCGCCATGTTGTAAGATACATAGTGATATACCCTGCAGATTATTACATGACTGACCGCTCTAGAGATCTGCAGAACATCGCTCTGTCCCATCTCCCTCTGACACAAACATAGTGATATATCCTGCAGATTATTACATGACTGACCTCTCTAGAGATCTGCAGAACATCGCTCTGTCCCATCTCCCTCTGACGCATACATAGTGATATATCCTGCAGATTATTACATGGCTGACCTCTAGAGATCTGCAGAACATCGCTCTTTCCCATCTCCCTCTGACACATACATAGTGATATACCCTGCAGATTATTACACTACTGACCTCTCTAGAGATCTGCAGAACATCGCTCTGTCCCCTCTCCCCCTGACACATACATAGTGATATATCCTGCAGATTATTACATGACTGACCTCTCTAGAGATCTGCAGAGAATTGCATACACGGTTACATAATATAAGGGAATCACAGATCTGATACTATTCTTGTATACTGATTTCTGTAACGTCGCAGTGACAAATCTCTCAGGTGTGTGTTTGGACGATGAAGTGAGGAAACAGGCGAATAGCGATGAGGGAGATTTGACATGTGCGCACGCTGTGAAGGGTAAGTACTTGCCCTTGGAAGCACACGATCTTGCAATAACGAGCCACTGGTGACTCATTAAGTCTTTAAATAAAACCTTTATGGCTCAGTCCAGATCTTGCGCGGATATCCCGGGCGCTCATACCGCCGAAGGGATAGTGTGGCCCCATTCACGAGGTTCAGCTGAATGTTAGTAAGATTTACTGCGCTGCGTTGCCAGTCACCATATCGTTACCGTGTCCACCAGAGAGGACATTTCTCTTTTCCGCAGTTACTAATTGTCAGCGGCGATATTTAGCCGCCATATTGTCTCCGTTATGACAATCGTAATCCATTTCTCCGGCCTAATTGTGGAGCGACTGTCAGTGCGCCGCCAGAACTCGCTGCTGACCGGCCGCTGAGAGGTTGGGTCGGATTTCACCTCCAAATAAATATCTTCTGATGTTGTTACCGGCGGGAGACGAAAAACAACGATTTAATCCAAGGCGGAAATGTTTACAAGTTTATCTTCCAGAGAAATTTCATTAGACACCATATAATGAAGAGAATTACACGGTGTCTGTGAGACGCGGCCTCAATAAGAACGCAAATAGAGGACTGCGGAACACATCAGAGGACTGCGGAACACATCAGAGGACTGCGGAACACATCAGAGGACTGCGGAACACATCAGAGGACTGCGTAACACATCAGAGGACTGCGTAACACATCAGAGGATTGCGTAACACATCAGAGGACTGCGGATTGGTTTGTAGCCTCGGATTTCACCTCCAAATAAATATCTTCTGATGTTGTTACCGGCGGGAGACGAAAAACAACGAAGGCGGAAATGTTTACAAGTTTATCTTCCAGAGAAATTTCATTAGACGCCATATAATGAAGAGAATTACACAGTGTCTGTGAGACGCGGCTTCAATAAGAACGCAAATAGAGGACTGCGTAACACATCAGAGGACTGCGTAACACATCAGAGGACTGCGTAACACATCAGAGGACTGCGGATTGGTTTGTAGCCAGGAGGGAATCTTTATCTCCTCTGTTTCACTATGGAATCCAGTCACTATGGAATCCAGTCACTATGGATCCAGTCACTATGAATCCAGTCACTATGGAATCCAGTCACTATGGAATCCAGTAACTATGAATCCAGTCACTATGGAATCCAGTAACTATGAATCCAGTCACTATGGAATCCAGTCACTATGAATCCAGTCACTATGGATCCAGTCGCTATGGATCCAGTCACTATGAATCCAGTCACTATGGAATCCAGTCACTATGGAATCCAGTAACTGTGAATCCAGTCACTATGGAATCCAGTCACTATGAATCCAGTCACTATGAATCCAGTTACTATGGAATCCAGTCACTATGGAATCCAGTCACTATGGATTCAGTCACTATGGAATCCAGTTACTATGGATCGCTGGATATCACGATTGCCCTTTATATGGACAGCACCCTTCTTCTTCGTTTTCTTTCTCTTCTTCCTTCTCTTCCTCCTCTTCTTTACCCTCTTCTTCTTCTCCCTCTACTTACTTCTCCTCTTCTTCACTTTCTTCGTCCTCTTCTTCCTTTTCTTCTCCCTTTACTTCTCCTCTTCTTCTTCCTCTTCTTTTCCTCCACCTCTTCCCCTTTTTCTTATTCCTCTTCTTCCTTTTCTTCACCCTCTTCTTCTTCCTCTTCTTCTTCTCCCTCTACTTACTTATCCTCTTCTTCTTCTTCTTCCTCCTCTTATTCTTTTCCCTCTACTTACTTATCCTCTTCTTCTTCCTCTTCTTCCTCTTCTTCACCTTCTTCCTCTTCTTCTCCCTCTACTTATTTCTCCTCTTCTTCTGCCTCTTCTTCCTCTTCTTCTTTTCCCTCTACTTATTTATCTTCTTCTTTGTCCTCTTCTTTTTCTCCTGCCTCTGCTTACTTTTCTTCTTCTTCCTCTTCTTTTTCTTCTTCCTCTTCTTCTTCTTCCTCTTCTTCTCCCTCTACTTACTTCTCCTCTTCTTCTTCTCCTCCCTCTACTTACTTCTCTTCTTCTTCTCCTTCTACGTCTTCTTCCTCTTCTTCTTTTCCCTCTACTTACTTATCCTCTTCTTCTTCTTCTCCCTCTACTTACTTATCCTCTTCTTCTTCTTCTTCTCCTCCCTCTACTTACTTCTCCTATTCTTCTTCTTCTTCCTCTTCTTTTTCTTCTTCTTCCTCTTCTTCTCCCTCTACTTACGTCTCCTCTTCTTCTTCCTCATCATCTTCCCCATCTCTATTTCATGCATTGCAAGACACAGAACAGGCTGAGATGAGCATATTACTTACCAGGACAGGATATGATGGGGGTATTAGTCACAGGACAGGATATGATGAGGTATTAGTCACAGAACAGGACATAATGGGGGTATTACCGTTGGTTGATGCAGATTGATTCGGGGGTAGACAGGGTGTAGAGGGGCAGCGGGTGTACAGCGATTTCTTAGAGTAATTGGAATTTACGCCAGCATTCAGGCAGCAGATAGAACGCGGCCATCGGAGAGTCGTATCTGTCATCAGGCCAATAAAACTTCCTTGAAGCAATTAATGTGTGCGAGGCAGAACATCTGGCCGCCTGCTACTAGTTCTGTTGGGTTCCATGTTCCGGGTCTCCTGAGTCCTATAGAGAAGACATGAAAATACGAACCTATTACTGAGCAAATTCCAGGAGAGCGAACGCCAATGAAAGAAAAAACGCCAAACCCAGCGCATTCCCTCCGTGCGCCATCCACAGCGCATTTCACCTGATTTATCGCGTGTTAAACCCATTACAAAGGTAATGAGGAAAATGAATGGCTGGAGAAATGCTGTATTTTAAATATAACTCATTTTCTCCGGCTGTGGACCCCTGACGCCATGTTACTAATTGCAGACCAGTCCGTGTTACATAGATCTTCCCATTGGCTCGATGATGTAAATTGCGCCAGGGGCGGAGCAAGTTGCAGCGGTTTGCATTAAATATCAAGATAACGGCTGCGAATAATAACACTGAACAGCGGCAGTGACTTAATTATTGTAAGAGAAGGGAGGGACGACGACAGGGCCCGGAGGAGAGGTGGCCCAGAGGAAGCTGCCCTCACAGTGCCCCCCGGAGGTCATGCCAGGAGTGACAGCTCTATGCTGATGGGAGAGACAGAGCTCAGCACTTTATCTATGGACCTTATTCATACCTAAGAGTCAATGTCTTCTTAAGCAGGAAACTACACACGGTAATATAAGGGAGCAGGTGAGATAGGTGCGGATCTGTCACTCTCAGATGTGAATACGGCCATATGACTGCAGAGCGCTGAGATCTTAGTGCTGCCCTCTTCTGGTCAGATATGGTAGGACAGGGCGGCAAGTTGTTTCTAAACAGCGCATCCTCCTCTGACATCTGTCCACAGAGCAGCCGTTGACACAAGGGGGCGCCGAGCCGCGCTGGGAGCTGAAGCGCTGCCTGAATTTTTTAGGCGTCTCCAAGACTTTTCATGTGTGTTGCCAGGAATCTGTTTATATCCCGCTGAAAATAGACAAAGCAGCGGTAGAAGAATGACAGCGACATCGGAAATATCAACAGAAGCGATATTTTAACTTAGCGCAGATATATAAATATAAAATAAAAAGTCTTTGCGTCGACGATCGTGAAATATTATTATTTATATTATTATTGCTGTCATTATTATGATTAATATGATTATTATTATGATTATTATTATTATTATGATGATTATTATGCTTATGATTATTATGGGATCGTGAAATTATTTATATTATTATTGCTGTCATTATTATGATTAATATGATTATTATTATGATTATTATTATTATTATGATGATTATTTTATTATTGATTATTATGATTATGATTATTATTATGATTATGATTATTATTATGATTATTATTATGATGATTATTATGATTATAACACCACTCAGTGCTCCATGTATTTATAAACACCACTCAGTGCTCCATGTATTTATAAACACCACTCAGTGCTCCATGTATTTATAAACACCACTCAGTGCTCCATGTATTTATAAACACCACTCAGTGCTCCATGTATTTATAAACACCACTCAGTGCTCCATGTATTTATAAACACCACTCAGTGCTCCATGTATTTATAAACACCACTCAGTGCTCCATGTATTTATAAACACCACTCAGTGCTCCATGTATTTATAAACACCACTCAGTGCTCCATGTATTTATAAACACCACTCAGTGCTCCATGTATTTATAAACACCACTCAGTGCTCCATGTATTTATAAACACCACTCAGTGCTCCATGTATTTATAAACACCACTCAGTGCTCCATGTATTTATAAACACCACTCAGTGCTCCATGTATTTATAAACACCACTCAGTGCTCCATGTATTTATAAACACCACTCAGTGCTCCATGTATTTATAAACACCACTCAGTGCTCCATGTATTTATAAACACCACTCAGTGCTCCATGTATTTATAAACACCACTCAGTGCTCCATGTATTTATAAACACCACTCAGTGCTCCATGTATTTATAAACACCACTCAGTGCTCCATGTATTTATAAACACCACTCAGTGCTCCATGTATTTATAAACACCACTCAGTGCTCCATGTATTTATAAACACCACTCAGTGCTCCATGTATTTATAAACACCACTCAGTGCTCCATGTATTTATAAACACCACTCAGTGCTCCATGTATTTATAAACACCACTCAGTGCTCCATGTATTTATAAACACCACTCAGTGCTCCATGTATTTATAAACACCACTCAGTGCTCCATGTATTTATAAACACCACTCAGTGCTCCATGTATTTATAAACACCACTCAGTGCTCCATGTATTTATAAACACCACTCAGTGCTCCATGTATTTATAAACACCACTCAGTGCTCCATGTATTTATAAACACCACTCAGTGCTCCATGTATTTATAAACACCACTCAGTGCTCCATGTATTTATAAACACCACTCAGTGCTCCATGTATTTATAAACACCACTCAGTGCTCCATGTATTTATAAACACCACTCAGTGCTCCATGTATTTATAAACACCACTCAGTGCTCCATGTATTTATAAACACCACTCAGTGCTCCATGTATTTATAAACACCACTCAGTGCTCCATGTATTTATAAACACCACTCAGTGCTCCATGTATTTATAAACACCACTCAGTGCTCCATTTATTTATAAACAATGCTCAGCGCTCCATGTATTTATAAACACCACTCAGTGCTCCATGTATTTATAAACACCGCTCAGTGCTCCATGTATTTATAAACACCGCTCAGTGCTCCATGTATTTATAAACACCGCTCAGTGATCCATGTATTTATAAACACCGCTCAGTGATCCATGTATTTATAAACACCGCTCAGTGATCCATGTATTTATAAACACCGCTCAGTGATCCATGTATTTATAAACACCGCTCAGTGATCCATGTATTTATAAACACCGCTCAGTGATCCATGTATTTATAAACACCGCTCAGTGATCCATGTATTTATAAACACCGCTCAGTGATCCATGTATTTATAAACACCGCTCAGTGATCCATGTATTTGTAAACAGCTCAGCGCTCCATTTATTTATAAACAATGCTCAGCACTCCATGTATTTATAAGCAGAATGTATTTATAAGCAGCGTTCTCATTCATGTATTCTTTTGGGCTGTTTACTCGTCCACATGAACATCAAATTTAAAAATGATAATATTTAAATATCAAATTATATTTTGTGGTAATATTTATGTTACTGTCATCAGATAATATTTCTGTTCTGCGTTTGTCTAATCCGCCGCTGCATCTTGGTCTCAGACATTGCCCCTTGCACTCGGTTGCATCTCCCTCAGTAAATAAGCTCCTCATATCGACAGCCAGGATATATAGATAGAGAGGCGGCTGTATTTATCGATATATGTATATATACCGCTCCCTTCAGCGTATCATTTCATAATGGCCCCTGTCATGAGTTATTCTTTGGCGCCGCTGACGGCAACACGGTTTATTTGTGTGAACTCTTCCTGTCGCGTCTGATCACACGTTTCTTGTCCAAAAAAGAAGTGAGACGGCGACAGCTCCATTTTGCATTGAGAAATACCTGTCATACGTGCTCTACAGGCCTAATGCATCACACATATTGGAAATGACAGGAGCCATCACAGACGCCGCTACAGAGAGCGATGGTGACACATCTCCCATAAAGCAGAAATAGGAGCACGAGAGGGGCTCGGGTTTGTTTTTGTACCTTAACAACAACACAATCTCTCTGTGAGTTTTCTGAGGGTTTGAACATCAGGCTTTGAGTAACGCAATGAGACTAAATTGTGCCGTAAACGGATGATTGATGGTTTCACCGCATCAGGTTTGCAGAGAGCTGGGACACGGTTTGATTTTGATCATAAACGTAGATGGGAACACGGTAAACGGCGACTGCCGCAAATTCCAACAGCCACGATCTGCAGAATTAGAAAGGAGCAGGGCTAATAATAAAGTGGGTGGAGCATTGTTAGAAAGTGGGGGGGATAGGGGGAAGGTGGGAGGGTTTTTGCCAACTGGGGTCAGGCCATTGAGAAAAGAGGCTTGAAAATGTTTCTGTACAGTAGCCGGAATAATCGAACTTGAATGTGAGATCCAGGCAGGCAGACCCGATGCCATGACTAAGCGGGTTTAGGCAGCTGCCTAGGGTGCCGTTCCTGGGGGGTACTCAACTAATATCCTATGGTGGCTTGTGTATTCAAAAGTCGAGGCTCAGCTGATTTCCTGCGGCGGCTTGTGTGTTCAGCAGTCAATGCTCAGAAGATGATAACCTGCGGTGGCTTGTGTGTTCAAAAGTCGAGGCTCAGCTGATTTCTTGCGGCGGTTTGTGTGTTCAGGAGTTGAGATTCAACTGATCCCCTGCGGCAGCTTGTGTTTTCACAAGTCAATGCCCAGACGATGATAATCTGCGGTGGCTTGTGTATTCGGAAGTCGATGCTCAGACAATGGTAACCTGCAGTGGCTTGTGTTTTCAGAAGTCAATGCACAGACGATGGTAACCTGCGGTGGCTTGTGTGTTCAGGAGTTGAGGTTCAGCTGATTCCCTGCAGCGGCTTGTTTGTTCAAGAGTCAAGATACAGCTGCTCACCTGAACCTTAGTCAATCAGCTGTCAGGGACATGACAGCGGAGCAGTTGAGCAGGTCACATGGGCTGCGACTCCTTCATAGTTCTGTACTCAGCTGATCCATATTTCCCAACTGTCCCTCTTTTTGCGTCCCAATAAGCACCTAGCAGATGGGGCAGGGGTTATTATAAAATGGGCGGAGTTTTGATCTTATATGACAGTTTGTGGGAGGAACTGAGTGGAACCTGGGTGGAGCTTATTACCCCCCCCCTCCCGGGCTGTATATATCCCAGTTCTCGTCTATGTGTGAGATGGACTCTGATAGATATATGGCAGCGTGCATAGAATAACATCACTCAACCCTTAAATCACGGGAGGACTCAGTGATTCGGCACCTGATATATCTATTAGGTATCAGTAAAGAAAATAAAAGACCGCCGGCTTCTCCTCCATCCCGCTCTCCGTCGCTCAGCCGCCGCACACACAGGTGAATTATTGGCCTCTGGCGTTCGTGGTTTATATTTTGTCCCTTTATATAGAGCTCAGGGAGAGAGGCCGGAGACGTGTTTGTGTTTGAGGTGGCGTCTGGGTAATGGCGGTCACATTCCTCTTGTTTGGCGGCGGAGAGCCACACGGAACAAGCGATTGATGTGTCTTCGCTCAGGATGTATCACCAGCGCCAGCAAGGACGCCGCGAACAGCGTTTTCCTTCTATGTCCTTAATGTGTCACATTAGATGCGCAGAAGATTCATCCATCAGACAGGACAGAAACACAGGAAACGCAAACAGTCATGGCCGCGATTCATCCCGATACACGGGAACAAGGCGGATTCTGAGCTGTGTGGAACGTTATACAAACATTGCGGCAGATCCAGAGGTGCTCGCAATCGCTGCGCACAATGCACGATACAGATGCGTTTGTAGAAGCGGGACGAGCTGCGTGCAATCAGAAGTCTACACAGTGGCGCATTTGTATTGTATGCAATTACGGCATGTAGGAGGCGTAATGCAGCTAAGCATCATACAGTGTAACGCCGAGGTCCTGAATATCGCCAGTGCCTCTGTTCTGATTATCAGTGTAAATAATCACTTTAATGTTTACTAAAACATGAAAAATATTATTTTCCTTCCTGTGTGTAGAAATGATGTGAGATACAGCGGCCGCCATGTCTGACCGTGTAATGCGTTTGAAGCGTCACGTCCTAACACAAGGGTGGGAGATAGGTCCCGGAAGGTCACCCTCTGGACTCAGACAGGACCTGCGACTGGTGTAAATGTTGCGATGTAAACAGCCCTTTGTTACGTCTGTGATCGTCTCTGGATCGGGGGCACTTGATCTTACTGTACATTGACTACATGACTCCACCCCTTCTCACCCATCACACGCCCCTCAGCACACAGGCCGCCGCTCAAGTTGCACTCTGATCTGAATGGACATCGTGCACCACAGCTCAGGTGTGACTTTATCCAAGGCTGCAGTGACCGGCTCCGCCAGAGGGAGGTGCTCCTGCACCCAGCTCAGGTGTAACTGCATCCAAGGCTGAAGTGCCTGGCTCCGCCAGAGGGAGGCGCTCCTGCACCCAGCTCAGGTATAACTGTATCCAAGGCTGAAGTGATCGGCTCTGTCAGAGGGAGGCGCTCCTGCACACAGCTCAGGTGTAACTGTATCCAAGGCTGCAGTGACCGGCTCCACCAGAGGGAGGCGGTCCTGCACACAGCTCAGGTGTAACTGTATCCAATGCTGAAGTGACCGGCTCTGTCAGAGGGAGGCACTCCTGCACCTAGCTCAGGTGTAACTGTATCCAAGGCTGAAGTGCCTGGCTCCGCCAGAGGGAGGTGCTCCTGCACCCAGCTCAGGTGTAACTGTATCCAAGGCTGAAGTGATCGGCTCTGTCGGAGGGAGGCACTCCTGCACACAGCTCAGGTGTAACTGTATCCAAGGCTGCAGTGACCGGCTCCGCCAGAGGGAGGCGCTCCTACACACACAGCTCAGGTGTAACTGTATCCAAGACTGCAGTGACCGGCTCCGCCAGAGGGAGGTGCTCCTGCACACAGCTCAGGTGTAACTGTATCCAAGGCTGCAGTGACCGACTCTGTCAGAGGAAGGCGCTCCTGCACCCAGCTCAGGTGTGACTTTATCCAAGGCTGCAGTGACCAGCTCCGCCAGAGGGAGGCGCTCCTGCACTGCAACTCAAATTTAATTAAATGAAAGGAAAAGCAACATGGCTTCCAGCTGGAAGGTGTCTGTAGAGATATCACAATAACCCCCAGCAACATACATTAATGTAGAGGTTAGAAAGATCCGCTGTCCCCACCTGTGGAGGAGCGCTGACCTTTGCAGCTAGAAGCTGATGGGAGCTCAGATGACGTCAGATAAACCCCGCCTCCTCACAGCGCACGTCCTTATCACCTGACCGGAGCTGCAGAACTATTTATCATTTGCAAATTGGAAAAGGAGTCTCTGTAATTCAATACAATACAATGGCGCGGAGCCAGATACAGAAACGCAGTCGCTCTGATCGTACGAGCTCTCACCCTACATTAAATGTTACGCAATTACCCCACGTAAAATAAGTCAGGTAGAATCATACGCAAGGGCATCGATCCCCCTGTCCACCGCACGTACACCGGATTCGTGTGGCATGCGGTCACGCCTTGACAACGGAGGCCCTTACTGCGCACAATGCAGCATTGACAGTGTTGCGTTCCGATGCGTAACAGGCCTCCGTATGTATGCGCAGTAGGACCGGACAGGGTACATATGCATTCGCCATGTGACGTTCTTAATGCAGAGTCCGCTCCAATGATCTCTGTTATCAGACTCGTGATATAGGCTGTAACTGTTTTACTGCACTTAAAAATGCGCTATTTATAGGCTGCGAGAAGCCGCGGTCTCGGGGGAGCGCTGGCGCTCTTGTTATGTATTTACTGCTACAGCGTGAGTCTGTGCCATTATTTCTCTGCATTAAATACAGCGCTGGGTTATAATAGTGCTAGAAACGCGCTAGTGCCATATATATACGGCATGCAGTTTCTCAGGATATTGCATTTCATATTTCAGCCGTAACTATAACGGTTTTACACCGTCTGGACGCCAACGTCTCTGCTTTATAAAGTGTGGCTCCATGCAGACATAATAATCCGTCGCAGTCCAGGGTGTGATTCTGTGTGGTTCCATCGGAATTTGTGTTGTGTACAAAACGCATTTCTTTCCAGAAGCTTTTTCACGCGCATTTCGCTGTCTGCTGTCCCCCTAGGAGCTGACGCAGGCTTTACGGATGAGGGTGTCCATGCCGTGGGGGTACATACGGTGCAGGCGGACCTGACGTGCATGAACCACCGTAAATGGCGCATAGTGATGACTCAAAGGTGACCGTACGTCTGACCGCTGAGCGGATCTCGGTGTGGATTTGCGCTGTGTATGCTCAGATAAAAAACGTGACTTGCTTTAAGATCGCCGAAGTCTAATTCCAGGGCGGTTTCTCCACAACTTCTATATCCGATACAAAGGCCACGGACTCCCTGCCGGAACATGGCGCAGGTGCGAGATAATTACTGGAGATATTAATAAGAGAATCATTATCTTTAGGTCTAGAGTCGCTGTCACGCCCAGCGTTACGTCCCGCTCTCCGCTCCAGTATCAGCGCCTCGCACCCTGAAGGGTTAATACGGAGGATTCTATCCGCAGGACTGTGATTAGAATCACGGATACCGGGACGAAGCGCCAATCTCTGATCTCCTCCCCACTCACAGAGAAGAGATTTTAATGAGCTCATTTACATAGAAATTACCTATGCAAGTAGACAGATTCCTCCATCGCATATTTAATGACTCCTGAATTCACTCTGACCGCAGAGACGAGAGACTGCCGCGGCGCTCAGCTGTCTAATATATCACCAATACTTCACCATCATCCGCTGATCCCATTAAAAATAATGATGTCACAGAGTACAAGAACCGCGAGAAGCATCTGATTAGCCCCCGATCCGCCCAACTGACGCACCACGGAATTACTACTACCATCAAGACGAGCATTACAAGCTAATCATCTGCAGACTATCTCCTCCTGACACAGTGATATATCCTGCAGATTATTACATGATAGAACTTTATAGAAATCTGCAGAACATCGCTCTGTCCCATCTCCCACTGACAGATACGTAGTGATATATCCTGCAGATTATTACATGACTGACCTCTCTAGAGATCTGCAGAACATCGCTCTGTCCCATCTCCCCCTGAGACATACATAGTGATATATCCTGCAGACTATTACATGACTAACCTCTCTAGAGATCTGCAGAACATCGCTCTGTCCCATCTCCCTTCCCCATCTCCCCCTGAGACATACGTGGTGATATATCCTTCAGACTATTACATGTCTGACCTCTCTAGAGATCTGCAGAACATCGCTCTGTGCCATCTCCCCCTGAGACATACGTGGTGATATATCCTGCAGACTATTACATGACTAACCTCTCTAGAGATCTGCAGAACATCGCTCTGTTTCATCTCCCCCTATCAGATACCGATATATCCTGCAGACTGTTACATTACTGGGCTCTCTCTATTGACTATTATTTGTTTCAGGGAAACTTTTCACCTCTGTAAAACTTTTTGCTGTAACCTTTAGAGTTGCTTTAATTACACGTCGTCTCTTCGCCTCCTCCCTGAGAACGTGGAATCTCATTAATGACAATCGCTCGATGCTATCTGAGAACTTTGCAGCATCCTATTAAACCTTGCTAAGATCTTAATTGCATCTGAGCTGCGCTGTCTGTCCTCCACCGCGGGACGACCCCCGTAACCTCTGTGACTGGATTGCGCTTGTCGCTCTCCCTGTTTGCGTCTACAAATTCTGGCAAAGTCACATTGACTTTACATTTACATTCGCCGTACAGCGCTATGGAAACTTTGTTATGCCTTATAAATAAACGTTATAATTATTATTAATAAAAATAATAATAATAATTGGTCTGTTTTGTGGAAATGCCAAATCGTCTGTCCTCTACAATAGCCACTGAGCAATAAATCGATAAATAGATCATAAAGTTACAGAAGACGAGTGAGTGGCCCATCAATCACCTGTGGCGCCCCCTAGTGGCGACTCTTCTCATGTACCTAGTGGGGAATATGAATAGTGAAGATTTCCATTGTGATGTACAATTACTCCTGGGGTAATATGGTAGCAGTATGAAGCACACTCTGAGAGGCATGCAAATGGGCGCACAGCATGTTGTAGATGTGCGCACAAATACCGGGCAGGCTGCGTGCGATACAAAGACAAACGCAGCGGCAGCTCTGGATGTCTATGGAAGTACAGCACAATGCAGCCAAACTCAATGCAGCAGACCCTCCAACATGACCCATTCCATTAGGTACAGAATACTCCGCTCCGGAGTCACCAACTGTCACTCACCTGGTTTCAAATAATTATCGGATGTTTAAAAACCTTTTTGTTCTCTTCAACAAAGGTGGTTACCATAGTAACAGACAGTTGGAAGCTTAGGAGCAGAGCATTAATGGAATGAGTTATGTTGGAGGGTGTGATGCAGTCACATGACCATACACATTAAGTACAGGGTACATTACCCCGGCCCTTCATTCACCTGCCTGCACTAACCTATAAATGTATCTGAGCAGCCACCATTTTGTGGATCCTGTTTGTGGCCATGTCTTTGAGCAGCAGCAGAGGGTGGGGGTTGTTCCACAGCAGCTATTTTGGATGTATAAGGGGCCTGAAGTAGGTTAGCTCTCAATATAAAAACATATATATATATATGACCAAGGTTGCCGACTTTTAATAGTTTCCCTCCAGAAGATCCCAAAGCAAGCCATAGATGGCTGCAGGGGGCGGGGCTTAATGACGCCATTTATGCAAATCACGTCATTCAATCAAGTCCCTCCCTGCCCCTAGTAACACTAGGAGGACTCGAAGCCGTGGCTTCCATGAATCCATGGGCCTCAAGCCCTCTGCGGGGGATTTGCCGGATCTCCCAGGATACCGGTAGAACTGCCAACATTTTGGGAGTCTCCCAGATTTCATGGAGGCCAAGATGTAATGAAAGACTGGCTGTAATCTAAGACAACATGGCTTCAATAATGGAGACAGAAATGAGAAACACTTTGGTCTCGTGTTAATCAGCTGCAGCGTCACCGAATTTTATCTCTTCTATAAAGATGAAGAAGGCAGCGGATCCTATTCATAGTCTCCATGTCACGCACCGGACTCAACGCCAGTCCGTAAACACACCCCTCCAGACCAGGGGCGCGGAGACTAACCACATATCTGGTGTTCACCAATGCCCCTGATGGTGGGGTTGGTCTTGGCTGCAGGCAGGCGGCAGGTCGCGGCCCTCTGGACAAGCGCACAGATGCCAAGATGGTGGACAGGATACGAAGTTGGCCGGAGGTAACGCAGGAGTGACTACAGAGACTGGATGGAAGTTGAAGACGCAGACAGGAACCAGACACAATGGAACACAGGAACCAGGGGACCGGACAACTAGAAACGAGGACCAGATTGCAGGAACCAAGGTCTGGAGACAGGACCTGGAACCAGGAAGCCAGAACACATGAGAGGACTCGAGGATGCAAAATCAGCAGATTAGTTTACCTGTTGCTCTGACAGTGAGGGGATGGCAGAGGCAGGCTTAAATAGAGCAGCTGATGAGAGAGCTCAGCAAGAGGATGAGCCACATATGTGCACTAATGCCTGCAGCAGAGAGTAACAACCAGGAAGTGCTGGGAACAGACAGAAGGTCATGTGACCATCAAAGGTAAACAAAAGATAAAAAGTGCAGAGGAAAAGTGCAGTGATCCACACTCTACAATAATACTGAGCGTATTTATTCACTGGTAATTTAACCATCAATAAATATGGATGCCGCCATTTTTATTGAGAAATAATTTTTCCAACAGTGCTAGATACACCCATGGCTGGAGCTATTCACAGGACACACCCCTTTGGTGGTACAAGACACACCCCTTTATTGCAGTGGTCATGTGAAAAGGTAAACAAAAGATAAAAAGTGCAGAGGAAAAGTGCAGTGATCCACACTCTACAATAATACTGAGCGTATTTATTCACTGGTAATTTAACCATCAATAAATATGGATGCCGCCATTTTTATTGAGAAGAGAAATTTCCAACAGTGCTAGATACACCCATGGCTGGAGCTATTCACAGGACACACCCCTTTGGTGGTACAAGACACACCCCTTTATTGCAGTATATATATATATATATATATATATATATATATATATATATATATATATATATCATATAAAACCT
>WWET01006056.1:5053-15337 GCA_011038615.1 Limnodynastes dumerilii
ATATTCAATATTAATTATATCGTCATTGGCCAATTGCACATGTTTTTTGTTTTTAATATATTATCGGTGATTAGCACTGTAGGAAATAAACTCTTTTTTTAATATTTCGCCAGGGCAAACGTTTACATTTTTAATTCATGATTTAATAAAGGTATTTAATTTTAATCATCCTACTTATATAATTTGACTCACTAAAGATCCAGAGTGCCGAATAGAGGTTTTTTTTTGCCTCAAGGGGACGTCTAGGAGATACACTCTCCCTTGTGGGGTTACTCTTTTGTTTAAGCATTTCTTTATACCTCTGAGCACCTCCTCTATGGTAGGGAAGTGATATTGAAATCTAGTGTCAATAGTGCCAGTACACAACTTCTCTCTCTTATTCAGCTGTATTCTTACTCAGAGCTGGCTCACAGAAGTGGTGGTATGCCATACCGCCGTATACCTGCCCACTTCGAGCACTGATATGTACCTAATAATATAACAATACCAATTACTTCCTATAAACTATCTATAATATTTTATATTACTTATATAATTATTAAGGATGTAAACCTGCACATCTCCTTGGCACCATCAAAATCTTGGTTCCCCTGCAAAAAAAAAAAAAATACCATTAATTTCTAATGACCACTTCAACCCCAACATGATGGAAGTATTGACACAATAAACCATGTAGTCCTGACCAGTGAGAGTCCCCACTACGATCGCTGTCTTTCAGAGGCAGAGACAGTCGAAAGTTCTTTATTTCGAATAGCAGCCATTTTAGATTTTTTTTTTCTGAATGGGTGAGTATGCCGATCCATTAATTTTCAGAAACGCTGCCGGACCTGCCACAGGAGAGGTGAGTAGCCTCTCTGGGGACTTTTAAGGATTAGACTGCGGGGAAGAGAGGGTTAGGGTAAGGCAATAGGAAAGGGAGGGTTAGGGTCAGGCTGCGGGGAAGGGAGGGTTAGGGTTAGGGTAATAGAAGGGGAGGGTTAGGGTAAGGATTAGGGAAAGGATTGGGGATACTTACCATTCAGAGCACTGTGTTTGGTGCTGTGGGGATCAATTGCTTTGTCTCTTCAAGGAAGAAGCAATCAATTTCCCAGCCTGTTCAGAACTGGCTGAAAAAGAACCTTCCTATCGAGATAGAGTAATTCATGATGGGGACCCACACCCATCCTGACCACCAATATTAGCCTGATTCCTCAACCTATCACACTGTCCATTACCCTTCCATTTTTTGCCTGATGTTACATGCTGCAGGAATAAACCTAGCAGCGTGTGAAGTTCCCTTCTGGGTTCTATGTGCCTGGTTTCTCCCAGCTGCAGGATAATCTCTGGAGGTGTGTCTGATTACTGCAGCTGGTTGGAGTAGTCCTTAAATAGCCTCTTGTTGGGAAGTTTGATTGTCTGTTATAGCGTCTGGTTTACCTGCATTTGCCTGTCGTCTGATTGTGCGCTGCTGTCTATTTGATTGTGCTTGATCCCTCTGATTATGCTGGTGTTGCCCTCTTGCCTTCCTTTTCCCCATTCTACCTTTGTTTGACTTCCCCCTGTCCTGTGTGAAGTGCACGGCATGAGTAGCTTGCTGCTTATGTTGGCAGCTTCAGTCCCGGTCAGGTTCCGGCCAGCCTCCCTCTAATGAGCGTTAGATCTCACACTTTCCGTTCCTGTTGGGTGAGTGCTTTTATTTACTCCTCTCCTGTGCGTGTACGCTGCTATTGTCATCCTGCAGTGTGCTGGAGTACGCCTGTTGGTGTTTACCATCTCACCTGTGTGTGCTACCTGCCATCTTGTGTTTACCACTGTGCACTACATCTCTCAGTGTGTTTTATTGAGCACACTGACTTTGCTCTTCTGTCTCATGGTGTGCTCTGTCCCATCTGTCAGCATACCTGTCTTGGGGCCGGATCCAGAACTACGTCCGTCTTCCATAGACGGACGTAGTTCAATAAACAGTAGCTACTGCGCATGCGTAGTAGCTATTGTACGTAATCCGCGTATTGTTTCGATACGTAGATTGCGTATATGCGGTCTAAAAGAACGGACGTAGTTCTGGATCCGGCCCTTGGTCTCTATCCTGGAACCTGTTGTTCTACCAGGTGTTGTCATCTATCTTGTCTGTTGTACATCTCTAAGTACTCTGCACTTCTTCAATTCTCCACACAGAATTCTGAACTGTCTTTGATAATATGGGAATCGTTTAGGAGTGTGGATAGTAAGAAGGGCACTCTCTCACTGTACTATAAACATTATTTATACACTGTTAGCTCTTTTCCCATTGTATCATCACTTCCTTTCTTTAAGGTTTCTAGTTCTCTAGTTGTTAATTTAAATAATGGGCTGGCACATTTCTGGGATCTGCTCTTGGCGCCATTTACCCTACTTACCCTAGTCTTGCAAATATATATTGTCATTTTCACAGGTGAGAAGAGGGGATGACTCCTCTTCTCATTTGTCAATGTTTGGTCAGGTGTGTGCCCTGCTAGTACCCCTATTAGTTGGCGCCCATTGCAAATGGCCTACATATCTCTCATTAGATATGCCAATGTTGCAAGAGTAAGAGGCAAATGCTGCTTCATCTAAAATCTTGTAAAAGAATTGGGTCATGAAGGGGGCAAGTATATTTATTATTCATAAACAAAGGGATTTGTAACAATTGTTGTGAATAGGAAACAAAAACTAACCGCACCAGCCTATATATAATTGAATCAAGAAGTAGAGAGAAAAAAAAGGGGCTGCCCCAATCTCCCCAACTAACAAGTAGGCAAAAACAAAGGGAATTGTAACAATTGTTACAAAAGGATAGGAGATTCAAATCAGCGCACACTATGATACAATTCCAGACAGACCACAAATAGCTTGCTAAAAATTCATCATTTTATTAGTAATATCTAAAAAATTGTAGAAATAAACATGACTGGGTGTCAAAAATTGTTTTCATGATTTGCAAAAAATCAGGGAAAGGGGAGGGAAAAACAATACAAAAATAGCCACAAATGCGGATAAACATGCAGCCCATATACCCAGGAAAAAAAAAAACACCGCCTCCTACATAGGAAAATAATTAACAAAAGACCCTAATGGAATAACAGCCTCACAGCTGTGCTTCACACTTCCGTGCGGGTATTCTTACCCTACCCTGCCTCTTGCTGTGGCGGCGTGTCCTGGGAGAGCTGAAAAAGAGAAAAGGGGGGGGGGGACAAGGAGGAGAACGAGCCAACCGCGGGACTCCGGTGCACTGTGGGAGATGGATGGCGCGGTGAATCGGACTCCATAAACCCGACGCGCGTTTCGCCCCTGGGTGGGGCTTTGTCAAGGGTGATGATGTCCGGTGAGGTGTGTCCTAATATAGTGCTTGCTAGCCAATCAGGGATTGTGTATGTCTGATTCATATTACGATGGCCAGTCTTATCTAAAGCACCTGAGGACCGGACAAATAGAGCAAACAAAATTAAAATAATACACAAACCAAGTGTGAGTAAAAAAAAAAGCTCCACATAAATACAAAATTAGGAAAACATGTGATTAAATATGTCCATGGTATCGATAAACATAGAGGGCCATATTCAGTTTACCGATATGAACTACTGCGCATACGCAGTAATTTTGTTACGCTATCTACGTTACTTTTTGCAACGTAGATTGCGTATACGCGGTCTTTAAGAACGAATAATTACAACAGGAATATGATTGTCACAAAAATATCAGAAGGACAAAATAGCAGTGCATTGAATCAAAGCATATATTTGATTTCAAAAGAAAAGTGACCCAAAAATCTATTTTTTCTCCAAAAGACATTTTTTCATTAAGTGAATGGACAAAAAAATTGTTAAAATATTTTTTAAATAGATTGCAGGCAAAAAATATATAGTGTCATATGCATTTGGAGTGCCAATATTAGAATTTATAAGAAAGGAACATAAGAGATATTCTCGTTAAGTCCAAAGGGAGATACAGAATTGAAATTGAAGATCCATTCTGCTTCTCTTCTCAAGAGAGATGTATCTAAGTCACCCCCCCTACTATTAAACTTGATTTGGTCCATCAAGAAGGCCTTCAAAAATTTAGGGTTAGAGTTGTGCTAAGATAGAAATTGGCGGGTCACTGGGGTTAAGGGTTTCCCCTTTGACTGATCTAGGGGTGCGTTTTTTATAGATCTGATATGTTCCATTAGACGTTGGTAGAATGGTCTAATAGTTTTTCCTACATAATTCAAATGGCAGTCACAGACCAAGCAATATGCCACCCCTTTGGAGTTGCAATTCAAAAACTTCCTAGTATAGTGTTTTTTGCCATATCTATCTGCAAATTCAGTTTTTTTGAGCATGTATTTACATGTGCCGCAGGCGAAACTGCCTGATAGAATAACCTCTCTTGGTGGTCTAGATAAGAAATTACTTCTAACAAGAGTATCACGAAGATTAGCTGAGCGTCTCCTGCACATGGGTATAAATTGCTGAATGGCTGATGAGAGTCTATTGTCAGATTTCAAAACTGAAATATGTTTGTTAAGGATTTTTGTAATCCTACTTGACTTTTTACAAAAATTGGTAATTAATCTTGTTGTATTTTTGTTTTTATTGGACTTCCTCTTTGGGTAAATTCACGTTTCTCTCTTAGTTTTGAGAGCCTTGTGATAGGTTGAAGTAAGCAGATTGTTAGGGTATCCACTATTGGTCTCAGTTCCAATTCTTTAGCTCTAGTCTTGAATTTGATAGTTGAGGAACAATTTTGTCGTAGCCTCATGTACTCGTTCCTTGGGATGTTATTAGTAACATTCCTGTGATGTGAATTGGTATAGTGAAGTATGCTATTTGTAGCAGTTCTTTTTCTATAAAGGTCAGTACATAATTGGCGGTGATTATCAACATAGATGGTGACATCTAAAAAGTCTAAGTGTGTAAGGCTTTTACTCATGGTAAGTCGTAAGTTGATGTCATTGTTATTCAACACAATAAAGAAAGCCTCCAAAGTATCCAGATCACCTTGCCATAGGAGCAGGATGTCGTCGATACAGCGAAGCCACATGGGTATATATCTAGTGTACACCTCATGGGCCTCTGAAAGACGACATCCTGCTCCCACCATCCCAAAAACAGATTCGCAAACATGGGCGCACATGCTGTGCCCATTGCCATGCCACTTTGCTATAGATAGTAGACATTGTCGAAGAGGAAATAATTCCTCCACAAAACAAAAGACAGGAGGTCTAGAAGGAAATCATCGTGGGCACTATGAACTCCTGACTTCAAAAAATGTTTGATGGCATGCATGCCCCTATCATGGGGAATATTGGAATATAGGGACTCCACATCGAAGCTGACTAGCCATGTATTGGCTGGAATATGAATGTCTTCAATGTGGGCTAACAAAACTTGTGTGTCCCTGATGTATGAAGGTATGGAATGGACATATGGTCTCAAATGGGCATCAACATATTTACTCGCATTTTCAGTGAGCGACTGATTGCCTGAGACAATCGGTCGTCCCGGGGGGCATTTGGAATTTTTATGGACTTTAGGGAGTAAATAAAAACATGCTGTTCTGGGATGAACAACTGTCAAAAAGTCCAGAGTTTTTTGATTAATGACTCCCTCCTCTGTAGCCAAAGTAATCATGGAGTTATAAGATTGTAGAAAATGCTCAGTAGGGTTACCTAGAAGTTTTTTGTAGCACTGAGAATCATTGAGTTGTCTTTTCACTTCATTAGTGTACATATCTATTGGCCAGAGAACGATATTGCCACCCTTATCATAGGGCTTGATGACAATATCATTTAATTTTTTTTATCTCTAGAAGTGCCAATTTTTTTGTCTGCAATCTATTAAAAAAATATTTTAACAATTTTTTTTGTCCATTCACTTAAAAAAAACGTCTTTTGGAGAAAAAATTGATTTTTGGGTCACCTTTCTTTTGAAATCAAATATATGCTTTGATTCAATGCACTGCTATTTTGTCCTTCTGATATTTTTGTGACAATCATATTCCTGTTGTAATTATTCGTTCATTTGTTCTAAGTACGTTAGGTCTGTATCTTGCAGACTTTGCCCCAGATTTCTGGCCCATAGCAGTGTACCTGAATTTTTAAGTAACACTCCAGTGTCTAACACTCTCCATTGTTACATATTATAACACTTGTTATCACCATGCAAGGTCTTCAATAGGCAGACCCTGCTCATTGATACTTTTTAGAGCAGTTAATTTTGAGAGTCCTCTATATATATATATATATAAAAATTTTCTGATATTGATATCTTTGGCTCTCCAATTAAATAATTGCAAGTGCATATTCTATGTATATATAGTATTGTGATTTTTTACCTTTTTCCTAGTGACCTGATATATCATTATATCCGTTTTCTCTCCCCACTCTATGTTTATCGATACCATGGACATATTTAATTGCATGTTTTCATCATTTTGTATTCATGTGGAGCTTTGAGGCTGTTAGACTGTTGTTCCATTAGGGTTTTTTGTTTATTATTTTCCTATGTAGGAGGTGGTGTTTTTTTCCTGGGTATATGGGCTGCATGTTTATCCGCATTTGTGGCTATTTATTTTTGTATCGTTTTTCCCTCCCCTTTCCCTGATTTTTTGCAAATCATGAAAACTATTTTTGATACCCAGTCATGTTTATTTCTACAATTATTTCGATATTACTAATAAAATGATGAATTTTTAGCAAACTATTTGTGGTCTGTCTGGAATTGTATCATAGTGTGCGCTGATTTGAATCTCCTATCCTTTTGTAACAATTGTTACAATTCCCTTTGTTTTTGCCTACTTGTTAGTTGGGGAGATTGGGGCAGCACCTATTTTTCCTCTCTACTTCTTGATTCAATTATATATAGGCTGGTGCGGTTAGTTTTTGTTTCCTATTTATCATTCATATTTTTTATAATATTGGTGGTGTCAGCCCATTCTGTCCTTGTCCTGAAAAGGCAACAGGAAGGTCGGCAGGATACTAGAGGAAGGATAGAAATATGACACGATGGAGGATTTAAAAGGCACAAAGCACATGATCCAAAACAGCAGTCTAGATGCAGGAAACAGACGCTATCACCGGTGGCGTGGAATACCCACATGCAGCTCTTTAAAAGTCCCACCACCAATCAGAAGCTGCAGCTAGACACACAACTAGCAAGCCATGAAAATGCAGGGCATGTGATAACTAAGCACAACAGCCAGGGAATAAGTAAACAATTACACGCTACCAGAATCCTCCTCACAGCGTGTTACAGTACCCCCTCCCCTTGGATAAGGGGTTAAAGAACCCCTATATCCAGTAACTTTCTCCGCATAGACATCCCTAGTGGGTACCCAAGATCTTTATTACTGGTCATAACTCTTAAAGTGCACTAAGTCATGAGCCTGCCCCTGATCATTTTTTAAGTCAACGGAAGGGTTTTAGATGAAGAAATGGTCCTAAATCCCCTAGATCTGACAACTGGCTTCAAAAGGGAAGCATGGAAGGTGTTAGGGATGCAGAGGTTCTTAAAGATGATCTTAAAGGGTCCAAAATAATGGGGCCCCAACTTAAAAGAGATATTTTTATATTTATATTGTATTGTATTATGTACATTGCTGTCCATCCCTCACTGTCTGTCTGTACTGTATTTTGTTGTTGTATTTTGTACGGCACTGTGGACACCTTGTGACACCTTATAAATAAACGAGAAGAAGAAGAAGAAAGTTTAGAACTTCCTCAACGAGAGCTGTATATTTCCCACAAAACTAATAAAAGGACAAGATCTGAAATTAAACATATATGCACCTGTTCTCATGGGATTTAAGAAAAACATATTTTTCAGGTTATAGCTTTTGTTATAATTGTACTTTCACTCCTAATTGACAGATTGGCTAATTCTCCACAAAGCAAAGCTTGTTTATTGTTAAAAGCCGTCTTAAGATTAAAGCTTTTTTGCAAATATAGAAGTAATAAAGAAATGAAAGCTTTAAGTCTGAAAAAAAAATTTTACATGATAAAAAAATGAACCAGTCGTAGGGTTTCTTAGGGGTCCATTTACTAAGGTCGCTTTTGCTAAAAGTGCCCATAATCCCGGGATTTTGCCGGTGATGTATGCCTTTAGCAAAAGCGACAAGGCAAACATCGCTGGCAAAAAATCGTCCAGCTGTTTGCCTTGTTAAACATAGGGATTTCCAGATTCACTAAAAGCGATTTTACAAAATCACCTTTAGTTCGTCCAGAAAGCGCTTTTTAAAAACCCAATGGTCAAACAATAGTGTTAAAATCAACAAACAGTGTTTAGCTTTTTCTGTGTACCAGTACAATAGCCACTGATATAAGCAACCAATGGTCAAACACTAGTATTAAAATCAACAAACAGTGTTAGGCTATATCTGTATGCCAGTACAGTAGCCAATAACAAACTCAAAGTCCGTGCCCACTGTACACGTCTGTACCAGTGTGGGACTTTGATCGATAGCTGAGATAGAATGTAAATTTCCGCAGGGGTAATTAGAGTCTCTGACCTGTAGAGTATATACTGAAACCGGCACTTCGTGATTTAGCAATTGTTCCGCTGTGCCCAAAAGAACTGTCTTGGTGCAGAACAAACTTGGAAATTATGCAAAATATATAGTCCGTGGTTTACCTTGTAGGAGACTTCGGGAGATACTCTCTCCGGGGTAGCGTTACCACGCTCCAAGATACCTTGTTGTCCGCTGGTTCCACGTGTTCAGCCAGGAGGGGCAGCACTCTTGTAAAAATGTCTGTTGATTGGCTCACAATCATGTAAGCCACAACCCCATCACAGCATGGTACCTATATTTACCGCTAACCCTGTCCTTAGACCAGCACTGCAGATTGAATATTTCTGACAAAGCCCACCCCAGGCGAAACGAGTTGGAATGTAGCCAAATATACGGAGATCTCCCATTATTAAGCTATCTATAGAACCTGCTTCTCAGCGCCCTCCTCTGTAGTGCACACAGAGTGAGAAGAGCGCTTATTGAAACGACCGCGGCATCCCAAACAACCAATTCCTGGTACCCGGGTTACAGCCGCTACTAGCGGCACGCCCAAAACCCGGAAGGAGACGGCGGCTGCTGGCTGAACACGTGGAACCAGCGGACAACAAGGTATCTTGGAGCGCAGTAACGCTACCCCGGAGAGAGTATCTCCCGAAGTCTCTTACAAGGTAAACCACGGACTATATCTTTTGCATATTTTCCAAGTTTGTTCAAATCTGCACCAAGACAGTTCTTTTGGGCACAACGGAACAATTGCTAAATCACGAAAGCCGGTTTCAGTATATACTCTACAGGTCAGAGACTCTGATTACCCCTGCGGAAATTTACATTCTATCTCAGCTATCGATCAAAGTCCCACACTGGTACAGACGTGTACAGTGGGCACGGACTTTGAGTTTGTTATTGGCTACTGTACTGGCATACAGATATAGCCTAACACTGTTTGTTGATTTTAATACTAGTGTTTGACCATTGGTTGCTTATATCAGTGGCTATTGTACTGGTACACAGAAAAAGCTAAATACTGTTTGTTGATTTTAACACTATTGTTTGACCATTGGGTGCATACATCATTTTGGCAATATAGCTAGCATTCACTTGGTCCATATGAACTATATACTTTCTATGACTTTTGCATGCAAATAAAATTACCATATTTTATTTTAACTTTCCATGGAAGCGCCAGATCCCCTTTCTTTACTTCTTGCTATCTTACATTCAGGTTTTTTTCTGGGGAAGCCCCTAGGGAGGTCCATAGGCAGCATCTTAAACAAGTGGAATCAGCAGCGCCACATAGTGGATATCGTTTTTGAAATTTATCTCCTGTATTTATTAGCTTGGGTTCCCCCTTTTTTTGCGGTTCTATGCATCATGTACTATTTATGATATGGAGCCCATGCTGTTGTTATTTGATGTCATGAGTTCACCTCAATTCAATATATTTCGCTGTTAGTACTATTTTATATTTTGTTTAATAAAAAAAATATTTAAAATTTTCCTTTTTTGCATTGTACTGAGTGGAAACATTGTATTTAAAGACTGTGTGCACCACAAAACAGCTTCTCTTTATGGTCAGTACTTTCTGATCTTTTTTGCGCAGCTCTTGGTTTAGAAAGATATTGGATATGTGACCCAAAGTTGGTGCTCTAAAGTTTAGAGTTATTAGAGTTAGGACTGTTCAGCAGAGAAGCCTTGTAAGTGGCGAACAGCTTATCACGTATCTGCAGATATTTGTAACTAATTCTCTGACTTTTATTTTAAAGATAGAGGTTCATGATTAGTAACTGAGTAATGGCTAGAGTG
>WWET01006056.1:17355-37581 GCA_011038615.1 Limnodynastes dumerilii
GCTACGGCCGCCGTACTAGCGACGGCGGCCGTAGCTCAGGATCAGGCCCGATGTTCCCTGCCCCAGACATTACTGCCTCTCACCTTTGTGTTAGCGCTGTTGATTTCAGCGTTTCAGACGTAGCTGCTCTGTTAGCTATATTTTTTATGTTGCTACATGATGTTCCCTGCCTTTTGCCTGATTAGCCCTTGTGTCCATTTGCTCTGCTTACTATGAATGTACTTCCAAGATGTATTCTGCTGCCCTAGCCTCTCCGCTGCTTGGTCTGTTTATTATCGTTTTGTTTTGTTTACCAGGCTGCCATGGCGACGGACAGCCTGTGACGACCCACCACCGGGCTGCGCCCCGGCCCTGTTACCTTGACAACTTTCCAGGAAGTGGCTGCGCCCCGCCCCTTTTTACCTTGACAACGTTCCAGGGAGTGGCTGCGGCCTGGTGTCCGGTCTGGAGGCTGTCTTTAGCCAGCATTCAATGGTAAGTTGCTGATTGCTTTTATTTCTTTATATATAGATGTTGGTGTACTGTATTGTATGGTTTACTGTTTGTACTGTCTGCGTTTATATTGCACCCTGATGACAATTGCTATATGCTTTTAAAAACGTTGGTGACCCTGGATTAAATTTTCCTCATTTGATTTCAATCACTACAAAGCCTCCTGAGTGCCTTTCATTCTGCTGGACTTTTTGTTTATTTAACTGTTTGAGCACCTGGAGCAGTATCTTAGTTACAGTGCAGTGCCTGTTAATTGTCTTTGCATTTATTGGAGCATGGATTTTTTTTAAATTTAATCTCCCTTACTGAGCACCCCTACAATATACTGGACTTGTTTTCCTTGTTTTCTTTCTTTGTACTCATTAGTAGACTACTACTCATGGTTGCCGACTTTTGGCAGCTTCCCTCCGGGAGATCCCGGAGAGAAGCTACCGACGCATGCAGGGGGCGGGGCTTAATGACGCGGGTTATGCAATTTGCGTAATTAGGCTCCGCCCCTGGCTCATTCTGACCCGTTTTTACCTGAAATAGGGGTCGGGACGGGGCTTGATGCCGCAAATTGCGTCATCAAGTCCCTTCCTGTGCCAAGCAACACTAGTATACTAGTGTTGCTAGGCAGGGGGGCAGGACTTGAGGCCGTGGTTTAAGTGAAACCATGGGCCTCAAGTCACTTGCGGGAGATTTGCTGGCTCTCCCGGGATACCGGGAGTACTGTCCGAATTTCGGGAGTCTCCCGGACATTCCGGGAGTGTCGGCAACCTTGCTACTACAACTACCATCATGACAGACCAAGATTATCATCGTGGAATGGCCCAGGCCTCTCTCCCTTTGGGAGAAGTGCTTTCTTTTTCTGAGACTGAGGCACAAGCAATTTTGTTTGCAGAGGATGTCTTAGACACTTTAACTACTGCTACCCCCGCAGACATTTATCACCAATATCTGAAGTTGAAGAAAAAGCTCCTGGATTTTAACATGCATGGAGCAACGCTCTCTAATTATTATCGTGACCGTATGATCCCTAAGGGTTTCAGATTTGTAAATATTCCAACTATTGGTCGATGTAAGCCGGACTTTTGCTTAAGATGGGTGGCAGTTTTGAATAAGGCCTCCTTTGACCTCATGCTTTTAGTCATTGAAGAGTCAAAAAAGGAGGTCAAGGACACTGAGGCTAAGCTCTTGCAATTTGAAAGGGATCAGAAACCCTTGCTTTTAGCTGATACCGAGCAAGACTGGATGACAAAGCTGGAACAGCAGATGGCCAAATATACAAGTGACCTGGCTTCATTCAAAAAAGAGAAACTTACAAAGGTCCAGAAAGATTACGATGAAAACATGGTATATCCATGGTTCTCGGGCACCAGCTCATGCATTCCACCACCTCGACGTAAACCTTATAGAAGGAGACCTTTTATCAACAGATCGGCCTTTGAAGCCTCTAGTGGCCCCAATACTAGTGAAAGTGAGCCTGAAAATGCTTCTAGCAGCTCTGAATACCATCCTGTATCTCAGCGGGTTTTCCAAGCAAACCGCCCGCTGGGCCACCAGACAGAGGAGGTCAAAGAAGAGGTGGAGGGCGACAAGGAGGGGCGGCTTCTGCCACAGAGCCAAGGGTCCTAAGATCCAGCCAGACCTGATTTACAATCTCTTGGACAGACTGTTAAACTTGCATGAGATTAAGGTCTTAAACAAGGGCCTCTCTTTTGTACCGACTAACATGTTCAACAGCCTGCAAGCCAAAATTGAACAACATAAACTTTCTAGGGCATTACGCCTGAAAGAATTTTTCAATAAAAAAGAGGATTTGTCTGATAACTACTCTATGGCTATGTCTATTTTAAGACCTAAATCGAACTTCGACCCGCCTTCTACTAACGCCTCCTTAAAAAGCTTCGGGCGCTTGCTGGACGATGGAATTCATAAAGCGGCATTACAGATTCCGAGTATTAAACATAATTTATCACTGAACCAACGTAAGGCTCTCACCTCCCTTAAGGATGATGCTAGTGTTGTGATCCGCCCTGCCGATAAGGGTGGCAGCATTGTGGTACAACAAACTCAGGATTACTGTAACAAAATATACAGACAGCTCCAAGATGAGCTTGTTTATGAAAAACTGTCAGATAATCCGACAGCCAAGTGCCAAAAACAATTAGATGATATCCTGGGAGAAGCTGTCCGCAGAGGTGAAATTACCAAATCTACAAAGGAGGCTCTCACGGTGATGCATCCAATATTACCAATACTATATTCGCTCCCGAAGGTGCATAAAAGCCTTGTGAAACCCCCGGGCCGGCCGATTATATCCGCCCGAGGTTCTCTTCTGCAACCCATTTCCAAATACCTGGACTTATTTCTGCAACCCGTGGTCCAACAGCAGGGAACTTACCTGAAGGATACAACGCAACTGCTCAATTTGCTCTCACGATTGGTACATTTGCCAGAAAACCGCATCCTTTGTACCATTGATGTAGTTAGCCTATATACCAGCATCCCACATGATGCTGGTATTTAAGCTACAATTGAGTTGAACTTGGAAAGCCCGTCCTATTCTGGTCCAGCTGTGCCACTGTTGAAAAAACTGTTTAACATGGTATTACGCTGCAACTTTTTTAGCTTCGATGGTAACATCTATTTTCAGAAACAAGGCTGTGCGATGGGGTCCAATGTGGCCCCATCGTATGCCAATTCTTACATGTTTCACATCGAAAACAAATTGTTCTTGAATAACCCTGATTTTAGGGAACATATTGCATTCTTCCACCGGTACATCGATGATGTATTTATGATCTGGACAGGAAGTAAGAAGGCACCTAATTAACATGATGTCCACCGTTAACAGCCTTGACCCTACTATCAAATTTACCTTTGAAATGAGCAATGAACAAATCCATTATCTGGACGTCCGCATCATCAAGGCTGGAGGAGTATTGAAAACGACATTGTTCCAAAAACCTACTGATAGGAACACTACCCTTCATGCGACCAGCCATCATCCGCCAGCACTTAAGAGAGGTCTGCCCTTCGTGCAATTGCTTAGGGTAAAACGTATTAATTCTGATGATCAAGCAGCTTCCCAGCAAATGGATATGATGATGGTTAAATTTGCAGAACGAGGGTACAGCAAGAAACTTCTTAAAGAAGCTCGCTCTAAGGTGGTGGTGGAATCTCCTGAGATTCACTGCTATTACCAAAAACCACCACCACCCTTAAGGACAAGATCCCGTGGGTCACGAAATTTAACCATCTAAGCTTCTTTCATAAAAAAGCTGCCAGAGCACTGTGGCCCATTGTGACCACTGACCCTACATTGTCTATGCTTCGCGGGAAATCCCTTTTACCCAGCCATACTAGGGGACAGAACCTCCGTGACCTGCTGTGCAAAAATAATGTACGATTACAAGCTGCAGTTACTCAACAACCCTCTTTTTTGATGTGCAAACCCGGCTGTTACAAGTGCACTGGCTGCGTATCCTGTTCACAGATGGACACTGGACAGCAGTTTGTACATCCATCTTCTAAGATATGTTACTCAATTTGCCATGTTATTAATTGCTACAGCAGATTTATTGTTTACGTTATTCGCTGCCCATGTCGGCTACTCTATGTCGGAAAAACCATCCGGAAAATTAAAGAGAGGCTAGCCCTACACTGTTCGGCAATTAAGGCAGCCCTGTCTGGAAAAGAGAATGATCAACCAGTTGCCCAGCACTGGAAAGCAGTGGGACATACACTTTCGGACTTTCGCTGGATGGGCCTGGACCATATCCCTCCTCCTTGGCAAGGAGGGGACAGAGAGAACTTACTGCTTAGATGTGAAAGCGGGTGGATTCTTAGACTTAATTCAGTGTCACCCAATGGCCTGAATGAAACTCTGCCACTGAATTGCTTTATTTAAACTTTGTGGATGTTTCTACCTGTGTTCTTTTGCTTTTTTAGCCTTTCTGCTTGGTATACAATAACCATTGTGTTTTGCCCTGGGGTGTGTAGTCAGGCGCTATTCTAGACATTTACATTCCCCGGTATTTGTTAATAGTGGAGGCTTTTACCTTTGGTCCAATGTATTTTTTACTGTATATGGCAGCTACAGTTTGTCTGAGGGCATGTATGCTGGCGTTCAGCCAGTCCTTTGAACCGCTTACATTTGATCTTGGCTTTGGTATGTGCTGTTCCACATCTGTTTACTGTATGAAATTTATTATGAATCCCACTTGCTTGATGGATTGGGGTCTTTAGTGATATGTGTGTGATAAGCCCTGGTCTGGAGTATGGGTTAGGTCTCTGGGTTTCCACCTGATATACCTTGTAGTTGCTTTCCCAGGTGGTTTACTTTTATAGCTCTGGTTTCCCTATGTATAGGGTCTGTCTGTTATCCTCATGGTTACCATGCTCCCTTGCCTTCTATGATACTGGATATGTCTGCACTGGCTGTATGTTGTGCCTTCTATGATTGGGACTTATGGGTCCTTCGGAGCTGTTACTGTCTTTATGTTATGTGCCATCTTTTCACTTGCTGCCATTTCCCAGTACTGACCCCTTGTTATGCTAGTGCCCCTCACTGCATGTTTAGTAAGGTGTGTCTCAGTGCTTCAGATGTTACTGCCTCTCACCATTGAATTAGCGCTGTTGATTTCAGTGCTTTAAACGTAGCTGCTCTGTCAGCTATGTTTTCTATGTTCCTTCATGATGTTCTCTGCCCCAGATATGATGTTCCCTGCCCCAGACATTACTGCCTCTCACCTTTGTGTTAGCGCTGTTGATTTCAGCGTTTCAGACGTAGCTGCTCTGTTAGCTATGTTTTTTATGTTGCTGCATGATGTTCCCTGCCTTTTGCCTGATTAGCCCTTGTGTCCATTTGCTCTGCTTACTATGAATGTACTTCCAAGATGTATTCTGCTGCCCTGGTCTGTTTATTATCGTTTTTGTTTTGTTTTGTTTACCAGGCTGCCATGGCGACGGACAGCCTGTGACGACCCACAACCGGGCTGCGCCCCGCTCCTGTTACCTTAACAATATTCCAAGAAGTGGCTGCGCCGCGCCCCTGTTACCTTGACAACGTTCCAGGAAGTGGCTGCAGCGTGGTGTCCGGTCTGTAGCCAGCATGCAATGGTAAGTTGCTGATTGCTTTTATTTCTTTATATATAGATGTTGGTGTACTGTATGGTTTACTGTTTGTACTGTTTGCGTTTATATTGCACCCTAATGACAATTGCTGTATGCTTTTGAAACGTTGGTTACCGTGATGCATTAAATCTTTCCGTTGGGATTTTCTATATTTATCAAGTCTCCTGAGTGCCTTTCATTCATTTTGGATCATTTTGCATGCTTTTTTGTTTGTGCACCTGGAGCAATATCATTGTTACAGCGGAGTGCCGGTTAATTGATATATACATATCCAGAAAACTCAAGATGCACTTGAATAGGGAGCACACATATAAAGCAACAATGGGTGCTCGCTTAATTTTCAAGATGATAAACCAAAAATATGCCCAAGGGTATATTAAAGCAGCACACCACAAAATGCATACTTTCACTGATGCATTGCAAGTTCATCTTTAAATCTTAAATTCTATTCATGGTAAACAGTTGCTTTAATATATATATATATATACATACATACATACAATCAGGTGACAATGTATTAAATAAAATAAAGATAATGGGCCTGATCCAGACCTACACCCGGCCGTGTTTTTACGCCTTGCGTAAGCATAAAAACGTCCATTTGTACTTACTGCGCATGCTTGGGGCATATGTTACACAATGAAATTCTGAGCGTATGGGCCTTGAGCGTACCAGCCCCGTAACAACGCTCGAGGGGGCGTGCCTGCCATATGAAATCCGTTAGTACGCACCGAGGGTGGGGTGAGGCATTTAAATCGTACAGTATGGGCGTGCTAAGCTTCGTAACTAAGCAAGGAGCTTACAGATGCCCGCGGTTATGCTCTGAAAAGTTAGGGTAGGGTTTGCTCGCTGTAATACGGCAAAAGTAAGTACGAACAAAGGAGTGCCTAGGGGAGTGCATCATAGATACGCTGGCGTAAATACGCTACACACAAGAGTGTTTCATCAGCGTAGGTCTGGATCAGGCCCGATGTCTTTATATTAGAATTAACAGTTGGAATAGTCCCAAGCAAAATTCCTGTCACTCAAACACTTTAAATATCCCCACCGTCTCTTTCACCCCTCTTTCTCTCTCCTTAGCCTTCTTCAATGTCTTATAGTTTTCTATAGTTTACGTAACAGCTCTCCCTGACTCCAATGTTATCCTTTCGGCCGCGGCATCAGATACATTTTCCCTGTACGCTCCTCTAGCACCCTTCAGCTCCCCACCGATAATATCTCACAGTACCTCCGATTCTCTCCTCCGTCTCCTCCGATCTCCAAAAGTATTTCACCTCACCACCACCAATTCTCTCCTCCGTCTCACTCCCGTCTCCTCAGGTTACCACCGATATTACTCCTCAGCATCACTGACTCTTTTCTCCATCTCACTGCTGTCTCCTTAGCTCACCAACTCTGATGTTAAAGTGTCTGCTTCACTGTTTCGTCTGCTCTCGCACCTGCTGGCACTCTCCACTATTCGCTTCGCTGTCAGCTCTGTACTCACAGTCACCGGCACTCCTCACTATCTGCTACGACAACGCCTCTGCTTCCCTAATCACTGACGCTCTCTTCTTTCAGTCACAACACCACCTATCTCTCTCAAACTGCTCTGCTGTCTCTTCTCTTCTGACCAATGTCACTCTCTTCATTCTCTGTTTTGATGTCTCTCTTTCTCCTCACACCACTACTGACACCTTCTCTCAGTCTACCCTGTTGTCACTCCCTCTCCTGCCAACTGCTTTCTACAACTGAACTCCCAACAGTCAAATTACCTCACAAAACTTTCCCTCCAGAAGCTACTAGAGACAACTACCTTGCGCTCCTCATTTCAAATCTCACCAGCTGACCGTTGCCTAGCAACGTCCCAAGCGCTAACCTGTGCTCAAAACTGAGCTTTTGACACATGCATTCTGCATGCTCCCGCAACAGCGTTTAAGCAGCCTCATTACAGCAATTAAAGAAGGTGCATCCTGCTTTCCCAACAACCCAGAGCACCACATTCCTCTGTGCTTCAATGATGTGTGTCTTCACGCTTAACTTTTAACAATATATAGCATTTTCAAAAGAGAACATAAGCAATAAACAATAGTATAAATTCAATGGATTTACAATTAAGGATTTTTTAAACCTAAATTTTCTGCCAACCAAATGTTTTTTTTATATCAATTAGGTTTTACTGCATATATCTGGCGGGTAGTTTTTCTTCTGGCAGTACTTCTGCTTGAACGTCTAACCATTACCATTATATGCTAATACAGGTAGAGAAACTGAGTAAAATCTAAAACTATTGTTATTGATTAATAATTAAAATTTATTAACTAATGTGATTTCCTAAGGTACTGTTATGTTTTATGTTTGTACTAGTCGAAGGCCCGTCATAATGATGGGAAAAAATATTTCCCATTAATTTTTTCCCTATTTCTTTCAGAATTCCCCAGCATGTCTCCACCTCCCAGTGTTAGACAGCATGTCTCTACAACTCCAAGTATCCCCCATCATGTGTCTCCAGCCCCCAAGTATTCCCCATCATGTGTCCAGCTCCCAGTATCCCCCATCATGTGTTTTCAGCCCCTTAGTATTCCCCATCATCTGTTTTCAGCTCCCCAATATTCCCCAGCATATGTCTTCAGCTCCTCAATATTCCCCAGCATATCTCTCCAGTTCCCAGTATTCCCTAGCCCCCCAGCATTCCCATCATGTGTCTCCAGTCCCCACAGCATCCCTTATCATATGTCTCCAGCCCTCCAGTATTCTTATCATGTGACTCCAGCCCCCACATTATCCCTTATCATATGTCTCCAGCCCTCCAGTATTCTTATCATGTGTCTCCAGCCCCCACAGTATTCCCCATCATGTGTCTCTAGCCCCCACAGTATTCCCCATAATGTGTCTCCAGCCTCCACAGTATTCTCATCATGTCTCTCCAATCCCCACAGTATCCCTTATCATGTGTCTCCAACCCCCACAGTATTCCCCATCATGTGTCTCCAGCCTTCCACAGTATTCCCCATAATGTGTGTCCAGCCCCCACAGTATTCCCCATTATGTGTCTTCAGCCCCCACAGTATTCCCCATCATGTGTCTCCAGCCCCTACAGTAATCCCCATCATGTTTCTCCAGCCCCTCAGTATTCCCCATCATGTTTCTCCAGCCCTTCAGTATTCCTCATCAAGTGCCATCAGCCCTCAAGTAATCCCCATCATGTCTCTAGTTCCCCAGTATTCCCACTCTGCAGAC
The DNA here is from genome assembly GCA_011038615.1 of Limnodynastes dumerilii. Lineage (NCBI taxonomy): Eukaryota > Metazoa > Chordata > Amphibia > Anura > Limnodynastidae > Limnodynastes > Limnodynastes dumerilii. The sequence continues at coordinate 26,188 of WWET01006056.1, forward strand.
TCTCTCCATCTATAGCAGTTTCTGTTCCCTCTGCTTGTCTCTCCACTCTGTTTGTCTCTCCCATCTGCCTGTCTCTCTCCTCTGCCTGTCTCTCCCCTCTGCCTGTCTCTCCCCTCTGCTTGTCTTTCCTCTCTGCTTGTCTCTCCTCTCTGCTAGTCTCTCTCTTCTTGTCTGTCTCTCTCCTCTCTGCTTGTCTCTCCTCTGCTTGTCTCTGCCCTCTGCCTGTCTCTCTCCTCTGCCTGTCTCTCTTCTCTGCTTTACTCTCTCCTCTGCTTGTCTTTCCTCTCTGCTTGTCTCTCCTCTCTGCTTGTCTCTCTCTTCTGTTTGTCTCTCTCCTCTCTGCTTGTCTCTTCCCTCTGCCTGTCTCTCTCCTCTGCCTGTCTCTCCCCTCTTTCTGTCTTTCTCCTCTGCCCAGGGCCGTCTTTTCAACTGGGCAGTTTAGGCTAGTGCCCAAGGGTCCCACACATCAAAGGGCCCTTCAGCTAGTGGCATCACAGGGGGGAGCATGAAGGGGGATGATGGAGCCCCTAATGTAGCCTGTACACCAGCTCGATGAGGTATGCTTGTGTACAGACTCTCAACATCAATGGTACAGAGTAGGCATGAGGGAGGAAGATCCTGGATGTTGCCCAGAATATTAAGTAAATGTGTGGTATCTTTAAGATAAGTACTCTGGGTCTTTACAATAGGTTGCAGTAATGAGTCAAGATATTGTGAAATAGGTTGAAAAATGGAACCACGTGCCGATATTATCGGGCGGCCAGGGGGATCCAACAAAGTTTTGTGGACCTTCGGGAGAGAGTACATGAGAGGCACAATAGGATGATGAACAATGAGGGCCTCTTTTAACTTCACTGTAATTTCACCTCCATGACATGCTGAGATCAAAATATCATTAATTTGTTTCTGAAATAGCGCAGTAGGATCTGTTTCAAGAGATTCATAAACAGCAGAATCATTTAGTTGACGATAAAGTTCATTGCAATACTTTATTTTATCCTGAAGAACGATGCCCCCGCCTTTATCTGCGGGGCGAATTACGATGGTATCATTAGATTGTAGGTTTTTTAATGCTGTGCGTTGTTTAAACGTGAGATTGTGTTTAATTCGTGGAAGTTGTAACGAGGCTTTCTCCATACTGTCATCCAGCAAACGATGAAAGCTTTTCAGAGACGAATTAGTGGTGGGAACATCAAAAGTTGATCTGGATTTGATCCCAAATTGATATTGGGAGAAGTCGTGGTCAGAGGTGTTATCCCCAAAATGTTCCTTTAGACGTAGTGAACGAGACAGTTTGAAATGTTCCACTTTAAATTGAAATGGATCATAATTGACCGTTGGAACGAATGATAGACCCAAATTTAACACCTCTCGCTCTGTAGAGGTGAGTTGTACCGATGACAAATTAAAGATTAGGTCTTCTTTGGTTTTTGGCTCCTGGTGTTTATGGCAGTATCCGCTTCTCCTAGTGGGTCTGCCGACCCGCCACCGTGATTTTTCTTTGATTTTGACGTATTGCCCGGCGGTGGTTTGTTCCGAAAACCCCGCTGGGAGATAGGAGCTGTAGGGTTGCCAGGATCAGGGTCGCTGTCACTGGTATTAGGTCCACTGGACTGTTCATACCCCCCACGATGCACAAAAGGTCTACGTCTGTAAGGTTTCCGATTTTTGGGAATAGTTGTCTGAATAGTGCCAGAGAACCATGGATAAACCAGGTTCTCATCGTAATCACGCTGTACTTTAGTGAGTTTGTCCCGTTTGAATTTTTTAAGCTCACATGTGTAGCGAGCCATCTGTGCTTCCAGTTTAGAGATTAATCCCAAATCGGGATGCTCTAATAATATGGGTCTGCTATCCCTGTTAAAGATGTTTATTTTAGCCTCAGTGATCTTAACCTCCCTTGAGGATTCTTCCACTACCAGCAGCATGAGATCAAAGGATGCTTTATTTAAAACGGAGACCCACCTTCTGCAAAAGTCAGGATTACATCGGCCGATGGTCGGAATATTAGATATCCTGAAGCCTTTAGGGATGAGGTGGTCCCGATAATAATTGGAAATAGTCACTCCATGCATTTGGAAGTCAAGCAATCTCTTTTGGAGGCGTAAAGCCTCGTGGTAGAGGTCCAACGGGGTATCAGAGGTGAGGTCAGGCAAAGCATCTCTAGAGAAGAGTATCGCATTAGCTTCACTTTCACTGAAGCTCAAAGTTTCACCAAGTATCAGTGAAGATTGACCAAGGCCACGATCATCATACCTTGCTGTCATGTTAAAAAAGTCTATGTCATTAGGCTCAAATGAGGTAGACAAATAAATGAATAAAGCGGACGAGGGTGCACAGTGAAATGAAGAATATAACTCTATGAGTCAAATCTCGATAATGATATAGTTCAAAAGGTACCGTCACTCCATCGGATCAAACAACTGCTCCAGGTGCTCTTCAGAATCAATGATACAAAGTATGAGAGGGGGGTATGAAGTCACTCAGGAGACTTGAAAAAAGTTGCAAAAACACCTATCAGGTGAACATTTAATTTACATGAATTCCAACGTTTCAACCGCAAAGGCAGCGGTTATCATCAGGGCATATACAAAAGACACAACAACAAAACACCACCACTATCACCCATATATATGCAGAATGAAATAGACAATGTAAGTACATACCCCCAAGGAAATCCCCACACGAGCAGCCTCAGAGCCGGAAGTCGCATGTCGGTGCATCCTAAACCACGTCATGGCAACGGGAGCAAAGGTCAGGACTCCCGACTCGTCATCGGTTGCCTAGGGGAACAGGGGAAGCCAATAAACAAAACATATATTAATTTAACTTTAAAGTGAAAATAAAAACAAAAAACAAAAAACAGGAGGCATGATGATATATCGATAAGGAACTTAAAAGCTAAAGGGAATAAGCAGCCAATAACAGAAATTAGATACACGTTTACAGAAAGCAAGATAATGGTAATAACTCATTAAGGCCAGACGGTGCAACGGTATTGAGTTTGTATATCCAGGCACATTCCTTCTTCAAAAGTAATGTCTCTCTATCTCCTCCCCTCACCAATGGGGGGACAAATTCAATGACGGTCCACTTAAAGTCACTGAGTGTATGTTTCAATGTGGCCCAATGTCTAGCCACAGGTTGTTCCGAAATTTTGCCGTTGAGTGCTGATTTGATCGCAGAGCGATGTAACGCTAAGCGTTCTTTAATTTTTCGAATTGTTTTGCCTACGTACAGTAGATGACAAGGGCAGATGATAATATAAACGACAAATTTAGTGTGACAAGAAATCACTTGTCTAATCGAATAGGATTTCAGGGTAAGCGGATGCACAAAAGTGTCACCAGTCACTAGTTGTGTGCAAGACACACAACCTGTACATTTGTAGCACCCATTTTTGCGTGACATAAAGTGGGGAACAGAAGTAGAAGGCACGCTGTGCACATCATTATGGCAAAGTAAATCACGGAGATTGCGACCCCGAGTATAGCTGGGTAACAATGTGTATTTGTTCACAGTCTTCAATGTTTTATCCGTGGAGATTATTGGCCATAAGCTTCTAGCAGAATGCTTAGCGAAAAAGGACAAATGAGTGTATTGTGACACCCATGGGATTTGTTGGATTAATGGTCCTTTCGACTTATGTTGTAGTAGGTCTGCACGATTTATCCTATCGATTTTATTTTTAGCTTTACGCAGGCATGCGGTGCTGTATCCACGGTCATGAAATTTTTTAAGTTCACACATGTAACGAGCCATCTGTGCTTCTAATTTAGAGATTAGTCCCAAATCGGGATGCTCTAATAATATGGGTCTGCTGTCCCTATTAAAGATGTTTAGTTTAGCCTCAGTGATCTTGACCTCCCTTGATGATTCTTCCACTACCAGCAACATGAGATCAAAAGATGCTTTATTTGAAACGGAGACCCACCTTCTGCAAAAGTCAGGATTACATCGGCCGATGGTCGGAATATTAGAGATCCTGAAGCCTTTAGGAATGAGGTGGTCCCGAAAATAATTGGAAATAGTCACTCCATGCATTTGAAAGTCAAGCAGTCTCTTTTGGAGGCGTAAAGCCTCGTGGTAGAGGTCCAACGGGGTATCAGAGGTGAGGTCAGGCAAAGCATCTCTAGAGAAGAGTATCGCATTGGCTTCACTTTCACTGAAGCTCAATGTTTCACCAAGTATCAGTGAAGATTGGCCAAGGCCACGATCATCATACCTTGCTGTCATGTTAAAAAGAAGTCTATGTCATCAGGCTCAAATGGAGTGAAGAAATGAATAAACGGGCGAGGGTGCACAGTGAACTAATTAATGCTCTACCATTTTCTCAATTAACTAGAGTTAAACGCATCAATAGCAACCCTGCTACTGCTGACATACAAATGCAAGACATGCTGTCCAAATTTCATGACCGTGGATACAGCACCGCATATATATACATTTTATTTTAATTTTTTTTATACTTTGTAGCACCTTTACAGATCATGGCTTATGTTTACCTCCTGCCATTTCATCTATGGCATTTCCATTTACTAAGATAGTTTTCTATTCCTATATATATATTTTTTAAGTTGTTCTTAAATATATTATTAAATATAAGGTCCAATAAGACCCACTTCATAAAATAGGGTAATGTATTACCTTAAATAAAAAAACTTCCCCCTTTAGGAAAATATATGTTTTTTAAACATGTTGCTTTTATATATAAAATATTCTTAATGTGTTCTCGTAGATGCCCAGTCTCTGAATGGACTATATACTTTACATAGCCCATAGCGGGCACGTAAGATTTCCAACCAGTAAATGCTAGGGTTAAAATCTGCTAGCCCTTAGCCTATTTAAGAGACTGACATCGAGTAGCAACTCCACCCCCTGATGAAGTCGGTTGCTTGACGAAACACGTAGGGGAGGAGCTACGGAATTCACCCCGCACAGTGACCTCGTGGAAGCAGCGGTCTTTTCCATCTGCCTCAGTCCGGGACGCTAGATTACGGCTCGTCCGCCTACCCACGGTGACTACTGTGTTACGTGCTTTTACTTGCTTATGCTTTGGTACGCTGCTAGTACTGTGTGAGCACTGCCTTTAAATAAACGTTATTTCATGCCATGGTACGTAAATGACCCCCATGTTACCTAAAAAAATATAGGGCAGGCCGTTACAGTAAAAATATGTTTACATTAATTACAGTTAAATTTAAAAAAAAATCATACCTGCTTTGATGGGATCTTCATCTGTAATTGATCCCATCTTATAAATTTTTTATCCGGGGGGAAGGGGGGTATTTGCAAAAAAAAAACCCCCAAAAAATCCTAGTACAGATGATAACACTTATGTCCTGCTTCCAGGACATCCTGGCACTAATGACAGTATAACTGTCACTGGGTTATACGTACAGTCAGGTGCATAAATATTGGGACATCGACACAATTCTCATATTTTGGGCTCTCTACACCACCACAATGAATTTGAAATGAAACAAACAAGATGTGCTTTAACTGCAGACTTTCAGCTTTAATTTGAGGGTATTTACATTCAAATTAGGTGAACGGTGTAGGAATTACAACGGTTTCTATATGTGCTTCCCACTTTTGAAGGAACCAAAAGTAATGGGACAATCGACTCAAAAGCTATTTCATGGACAGGTGTGGGCTATTCCCTAATTATTTCATAATCAATTAAGCGGGTAAAAGGTCTGGAGTTGATTCTAGGTGTGACATATGCATTTGGAATCTGTTGCTGTCGACTCTCAATATGAGATCCAAAGAGCTGTCACTATCAGTGAAGCAAGCCATCATTAGGCTGAAAAATCTAAAGAAACCCATCAGAGAGATAGCAAAAGACCCAGAAGACCACGGTAAACAACTGTGGTGGATGATAGAAGAATTTTTTACCTGGTGAAGAAAAACCCTTTCACAACAGTTGGCCAAATCAAAAACACTCTCCAGGAGGTAGGTGTATATGTGTCAAAGTCAACAATCAAGAGAAGAATTTACAAGAGTGAATATAGAGGGTTCACCACAAGATGTAAACCATTGGTGAGCCACAAAAACAGGAAGACCAGATTAGAGTTTGCCAAACAACATGTAAAAAAAACCATTAAAGTTCTGGAACAACATCCTATGGACTGAGACAAAGATCAACTTGTACCAGAGTGATGGTAAGAGAAGAGTATGGAGAAGGAAAGGAACTGCTTATGATCCAAAACATACCACCTCATCAGTGAAGCATGGTGGTGTTAGTGTCATGGCGTGGGCATGTATGGCTGCCAATGGAACTGGTTCCCTTGTATTTATTGATGATGTGACTGCTAACAAAAGCAGCAGGATGAATTCTGAAGTGTTTTGGGCAACATTATCTGCTCATATTCAGTCAAATGCTTCACAGTGCAGATGGACAATGACCTGAAGCATACTGCAAAAGCAACCAAAGAGTTTTTTAAGGCTAAAAAGTGGAATGTTATGCAATGGACAAGTCAATCACCTGACCTGAATCCAATTGAGCATGCATTTAACTTGATGAAGACAAAACTGAAAGGAAAATGCCCCAAGAACAAGCAGGAACTGAAGACATTTGCAGTAGATGTCTATGCGTTCCAGACTTCAGGTTGTAATTGACTGCAAAGGATTTACAACAAAGTATTAAAAAGTGAAAGTTTGATTTAGGATTGTTTCATTTGTCCCATTACTTTTGGTCCCTTAAAAAGTGGGAGGCACATATAGAAACCGTTGTAATTTCTACACCGTTCACCTGATTTGGATGTTAATACCCTCAAATTAAAGCTGAAAGTCTGCAGTTAAAGTACATCTTGTTTGTTTCATTTAAAATCCATTGTGGTGGTGTATAGAGCCCAAAATATGAGAATTGTGTCGATATCCCAATATTTATGCACCTGACTGTATACCCACGGCCAGCATGAGAATGACATTTACATACCATGGATGACAAGGCGGGCTGGTGCTTGTGGTTCTCCCAGTGCCAGCATGCCCTGTCATTCTTGGGCATGCTGGTGCTGTAGCACTACAAGCATAAGCATGCCCTATATTTGTGAAAATCAGGTTTAACATTTTTTTAAACTATGTAAGACTATAGGACTATATAATAAATCTTTATTAATTTAAAAAAAAAGAAGCCTGAACTTTGTTTAGGCTGCGCCATCATAACCCACAGCTGGAGCTTGTATGGCTCAGACTGGAGGTATTTGAAACTACTGCACTTTTTTCAAACCCAACTGTAAAGGCTGTATAGCGGATTCGTTTTTACCTCGGATGCTTTTAACTTGGGAATTAGTTCAGTTAGTATGAAGATAAAATATTAGTAATTTATTTCCTTCCTCACCTGCCTCATGAAACAGCTCTATCTTTTTTTTATCTCTCCTTTGCTTGTCTGAACTTCTTATATTATTAATGCCCTGATTTAACTTCAATCCTCTTTCGGGACAGGATGGACACCCAAATGTTGCACAACACAGGATCAAAATAAGAAAGATTTCTCACGTTAATAATCTCAGTATCATTCTAAACTGGAAATGTGTACAAAGTTAATATGCTGATGACGACAGCAAACATTAAAAGTCAGATGTATCCTCAGGAAATATAATGTCTATTGACAGAGCCAAATAATTCCAGCTTAAAAAGACTTCCTACATCCTATTGTATATTTTTCTGTCTCTTTGTTATAGTTTGCTACTGTAGGTGGAATTACCAGTAACTTTCTTTACCCATTTTCTTAGAATCTACATACAGAGTCCTAGCTCCCCTACTTTTTCAGCATAACCCTTGCCTGTTATTTATCCAGTATTTGCATAAATTTAACTAAATGGAAACATACACCTAACAATAACAAAACATAATTGCAGAAACAATTTGAGGATTGGGGATGCTTTTTAGCATCACTGATTCAGTCATTTTTTTTAAAACAAAAGCAATAGATTTTGTTTTATCAATTTAATATGTTTCTTGATTATTATATAACACTAGCTGGGAAAACGACAAGGCTGTATGTTGATCAAGGAAATTTCCTAAGTGTATACCTACATTCCACATATCTCTATTACCATAAAGCTTCCAAAATGCACAATTGCGGCATATTTTGTTGATAAGGTCCTGCTGAGATTAAAAACTCACTTTACATCCTAGATCATCAGGTGTGGATCACCCACAATTCAATCCCATTCGTTCAAACATTTAAATGTGTTAACCAGCTATAAAGTCAGTACCGCACATATCTGCTCAAACCACACCATATTCTCTCTAACAATAATCTATGACCGAATCCATACCCTTATGTGCGGGGTTCTGCACGCCCCCTGTCACTCCCCTCTCTCATGCAGGCTTTATTGCAGATTATGCTTATGGCAGCTTATGTTGCCATAAGCTTGCCTTAAATCAGTAGTGCGGATCAGCTTGGGAGCCCCCTCCCACACTGTACAATTTGCATGCTTTCCCCCTTGTCCACTTTAGCGGGCAGAGGGGAAGCACAGCCCATTTCATAGGAAATAGGCTCATACGGAACAAAGTTCCATACGAATCTTGCTACGCTACGGTTACTATCGTAACCCTTGCGTAACATCTGGAGGCCACCCTTGCGTGTGTAAGTGACCTGACAGTCTTAATTCTGGATCCAACCCCTAATACCTACTGCAAATTTCTGTTATACCTCTGGATCTGGAATCCATCCTGGAAATATTTCAGATGGCTGGGAAGGCAGCAAAAAGTGCCTTTGTATTATCCAACCTTCAGCACAAATCCCATTTTAAGTGAGGACGGAGCTGAAGGTTTAACGAAGGGTCATTGGATCATATGTCCGTACAAGTTGGGGAAGTGGCCTCCCTTCGCCTGTTCAGAAGGCTGGATCCAGCAGGTCTCTGTCCTCGAGTCCCAGCTGCCACTGAGCTTTAAGAGCAGTAGCACTGAATGTTTGACTCCAGCCCTATGTTCATTATGGGGGTGATTCAGAGATGCGATTGCGAAAAGATCGCAAATATATGCACCTTAGCTAAGATCTTAGCAGGTTACAGCCCACTGCATAAACAGTCACTCCCCTTGCAAACACCGGTGGATCTTAAACTTAGACCACCATTGACTAACCCTAACTCTGCGCTGCCATTTGAGATCTTAAGTGACGTAGTAGCGTTTATTTAAGATCCTAAGTGTCAGCCCGCGCCCACTTTCCCTCATTTCCCTGCCTCCCCCCGCCCATTTCCATGCAAATCCTTAAGATCTTAAACTTTCGCAGCACTTAAGATCTTAAGTGCTTGCGTGCGTTTCAAACTTACGCTCTTAGTGAATTTACGCTCCTAACCGCTACGTAGACGGCGTTGCACTATTACTACGCATGCGCAGTAATGCAAATTTTCTAAGATCTTAAGTATACGCTCCTTAGTGCCGTGGAAATCGTATCTCTGAATCAGGCCCAATGTGTTCATTGTGTTGAGACAAGCTACCTACACATAACTATTTATATAATCTGCTGTACTGATTATAAAGTTTTGGGGCTTACGCAGAGTTTGAGAGTAAGAGCAATGAAATTGTAGACCTGAGCAAAACCATGATGAAAATTTACACTGGGGAAACAGAATTATAGTTGAAAAGTTTGCTATCAACTCTAATTTACACATTAAAAATTAAGCTATGCTGCATGTGAGATTTAGGTGCAACAGAAAAGTATTTCCCTGCATGCAAAGCAATTAAAACTTATTTGTAACACACATATTTCAAAATGGTTTTGTTCCTGACTTATGTTATGCCCTTACTTTCAAACTCTTTATAAGCCCCTTGATGGTGAAAATTCATTTATTATCTGTTTCTTAATCATTTTGATTTATACTTTTCCCTTTTTTAGATGGTAAAACTTTCTACTATTATTCTTCTACAGCATGCTTCAGTTTGCCTGTTTATTCATATAATAGTCATATGACAAATTATGAACTAATGTGAGAAGTGAAACCTTAACATCAACGCTTAAATACATCAATTACAATTATAAAAAGGTGGACTATTTATTGCACTAGTTAGTTCATGTGGATAGATGGGTGTGTGATACTATTTAGTGATCCACAGTAGTTGCTTATAATTATTTATTATATCATTTAGTCACTTTTAATAAACTGCGGAAAAGGAAAAGTGGAGATATAGCAACCAATCAGATTCTAGCTCTCATTTTTCTATTGCATAATAGAGAATGTCAGCTAGAATCTGATCTATGAGCTACATCTCCATTTTTTCCCTGCAGCTTAGTAAATCTGGCCCCCAGAATTTGTCCAACTGAAAAGACTGCATCAAGAGTTCTGGAATATGGAATTTTATTCAAAAAGTGAAACTGTGTCTCTTGATTTTTTTGTTGTTGTGGAGAAGTGCAGGGTGTCTTATAACAGCTAGTATAGTGCCGAAGTGCAGGGTGTATTATTATAATTAGTATAATGGAGAAGTGCAGGGTTTATTAAAGCAGTTAGTATAGTAGAGAAATGCAGGGTGTATTATAACAGTTAGTATAGTGGAGAAGTGCAGGGTTTATTATTACAGTTAGTATAGTGGTGAAGTGCAGGGTTTATTATTACTGTTAGTATAGTGGAGAAGTTCAGGGTTTATTATTACAGTTAGTATAGTGGAGATGTGCAGGGTGTATTATAACAGTTAGTATAGTAGAGAAGTGCAGGGTTTATTATAACAGTTAGCATAGTGGAGAAGTGCAGTGTGTATTATAAAAGTTAGCATAGTGGAGAAGTGCAGGGTGTCTTATAACTTCTTTTACTGGACTGAATAATACTTGTCAACTGCAGAGGCGTAACTAGCATGGGTTTTGCAGGGCTCGTGCCCCAGGTTCCGATGGCGCCCAGCTGATGTGAGCGCAATCGGAGCCTTAGGGCATGAGTCCTACAAGACTCCACTGCTTCCCCCCCCCCCCCGGACTCCTTTTCCAGGAGTCACAGCGGGTCGCAGGCATCACAGCGGGGGGGGGGGGGCGGGGAATAACAGACGCCGACGCGACCTTGGGGTCATGTCAGCGTCTGTATTCACTGCACGCACCACCTGACAATGCAGAGAGCGCGCCGCGGAGGAGAGCGAGGAGAGGGTAAGTAAACTGTAACAGGGACCCGGGGGCTGCACTAAGGATTGAAACTATATTTAGGGAGCGCACTAAGGACTAAAACTATATTAAGGGGGTGCACTAAGGACTTAAACTATGATGGGGCTGCGCTAAGGAGTAAAACTATACTAAGGGGGTGCACTAAGGACTTAAACTATGATGGGGCTGCACTAAGGACTGAAATTATTTTATGGGGGTGTAGTAAGGATTGCAACTATATGAGGGGCTGCACTAAGGTCTAAAACTATATAATGGGGGTGCACTAAGGACTGAAAGTATATTATGGGGGTGCACTAAGGACT
>WWET01006056.1:39733-66643 GCA_011038615.1 Limnodynastes dumerilii
ATGGCAACTCTGAAATTGGAGGTAGCTGTTGGAGTCAACGGGTTTGAGGTAAGTTGATGTTATAATCACCTCAGACTCCGTATCATTCTCCAACAGCAAATCAAGATACTCGATCTTGTTTTCCCCGAACTTTGCTGTGAATTCAAGTCCATACTCATTTTCATTTAGACCAGCGGCAAACTCCATAAAGTGGGATTCGGAACTAGTCCAAATCAACAGCAGGTCATCTATATATCTTCTGTAATATACGACTGGTATGTCGTGGAGACGACCATGGATGTATCTTCGCTCCCAGCTTCCCATATACAAATTGGCGAAGCTGGGAGCGAAGATAGTTCCCATGGCCGTCCCCCTTATTTGTAAATAGAACTTATCCTGAAACAGGAAGTAGTTATGCGTCAAAACAAATTTGACGCACCGTAAGATGAATTCTGCCTTATTTTTTGGGAGATTCGGATCAGAAATTAGTATTTCCTCCAAAACTTTCAAGCCCGCCTCATGAGGGATAGAGGTATATAGGGCTGACACATCTATCGTGCACCAGCTATATCTCTTATCCCACTTTAGCTCTTTTACAGACTGTAAAACTTGTGTAGAGTCTTTTACATAGGACTCTAATGCTGGTACATATTTTTTAATATAACAATCGATGAATTCCGAAACTCCAGAAGTAACCGACCCAATCCCCGAGACTATTGGACGTCCTGGGGGATTGAGCCGGTCCTTATGGAGTTTCGGAAGATGGTAAAAGGTTGCAATTCGTGGCGTATCATTAAGGAGATAATTATATTCTTCCTGTGATATGGCTGATGATAGTAGTCCTATTTCTAACAATTCTTTTAGTGATTCTACATATTGTTGTGTTGGATCCTCTGGCAGGATTAAATAGAACTGGGTATCTCCCAATAGCCTATAGGCTTCCTCCAAATACTTAGCTCTATCCATTAGGGCTATCCCTCCCCCCTTATCGGCCTGCTTGATAATCAGGTCAGTATTACTAGTAAGGTTTTTTAATGCCTGTTTCTCCTTAAAAGTTAAGTTAGATTTTTTCGTTGTAATATCTAAATTATCGATCTCCCGTTTCATTAGGTCCGTAAAAATATCTATATGGCTCCCTCGTGATTCTACGGGGTAGTATTTTGAACGAACTTTGAGACCTGTTTCATTTTTAACCATTGACACATTGGGAATCTTTTTGTCGTTTTTAACTTCCTGTTTAGAGAAATGTCTTCTCAATGTTAGGTTTCTGGTAAATTTTAACAAATCGATTAATAGATCAAACTTATTTGGGATACTTGTTGGTGCGAAGGTTAACCCTTTTCTCAAGAGGTCAATCTCTGCTTCACTAAGGGGAAAACTAGAGAGATTGAAAATACCGTGGTTTACCCTTTTATCTTTTTCGGATCTGGTTTTCTTTGCTCTTTTTCCTCTTTTTCCTCTTCTGTGAGGAATTGACGTTTCCGTTGTGATAGAGGTGTATGTAGAGTTTTGATACTCAGATGATCTGGAGGTTTGGTTTTTGAACTTCCCTCTTCTAAAAAAAAGTTGGTCAGAGGAAGTAGAGGCTTTTGCTCCTTGTGGAGAGTTAACTATATTAGGGATCTGATTCCTTTCATCCAGATTTTCTAGGATTTGGAATCTATTAGGGCTGATGGCTTTGTTTTCTTTTATGTTTATATCCCCTAATCTAGGTTTTGTCATTTTGGATATACTGTTCCCTTTAAGGGGGCGTTTCCCTCTCACTTCTCTCCACTCTGATTCATCCGATTTATTTACAGAAGGTTTTCTAGAACCACTTTGTTTATGGTTAACTTTTGAATTATATTTAGGATTTTTATGATCTATATTCCTATTGAACATCTTCTTTTTTGGCCAATCTCTTACTCTATTTTCTACATAATCCATCCTATCCCTTTCAAATTTGTCAGATTTTACCTCTATAATTTTTGTTTCAATTCGAGTCACTTTTATATCTATATCATTCCTTTTCTGAAGGACCTCATTGTCATCTTCCCTAAATAAACTACTTAATTTCTTAATTTCTTCTTCTACTTTTATCTGCTGCGTCTTCTTTTCAGTTATTAATAATCGTATTAATTGAGCTGAACATTCATCCAGGATATTGGTCCAATCTTTTATAAATTTTTTGTTATCTAGATAACAAGTGGGGTTTTTTATAATTCTTAGACCCCGTGGGACTCTGTTACAATCGATATATTTTTCTAGGGTAGTTATTTCCCAATAGAGTTTGGTCTCTGTAATTAGAGCTTGTTCTAATAGTAACAGATAATTATGTGGGGACTGGTTGCTAGTAGTACATTTTGTTGCAGATGGTATATTATTACATTTATTAAAACATTTTTCAGACTGAGCAAGTCTGATATCAGATAAATTGGCAGCTCTAAAATGCATGGTGAGTCACCAATTAAAACTATGGCTAGATCCTTGAATCCTTTACTGGGACCGCGCAAAAAGTGAGTATTTTCACACAGATTTACCAAAATACAGAGGCTGCTACCAATATTCAAAGAGCAACAATTCCATACAAACACACATATATCCAGTGCGCTCTCCTGTAAAGATGGAATCTCACAGTCCCAAATGTCCAGTCAGACGTGTTCTAAATTTCAAGGATATATAAAGAGTTAGCCAGCACTAGGTCTAATTTAAAGACCGCGTCTTCCCCTTTATTCACAAGGAATCGGACTCCTCTTTGTTGGTCCGTAGGTAATCTAAGACAAAAACACAAATAGGGGGCGCTCCATAGTGCAGATAAAAAACGTTTTATTTAAAACACCAATAGTTAAAACAATTTCACAGGCTGCGTACCACAAATAACTCTCACACTCGAGAGTAGAGGATCAAACGTATAAAACAAGTGCCGGACCGCTACATAAGGCAACACAGTTGCGTCTCACTGTTTAGATGTCTTTCCAGCGCGTCCGACCCACGTGGCTACTGCTTCCAGTCCGCCTCAATATATATATATTAGAAACAGAGAATAGGTGTGCTCAATTGGAGAGTAAAAACATATACATTTGCAAAACGTCCCTAGCAATGTCCAAGAACGATGTTTTTACTCTCCAATTGAGCACACCTATTCTCTGTTTCTAATTCATTCTTCCAAATTTAAAGGTTGTTGCAACTTGTGGAGCGAACATTGTTTTGCTATCTGTACTGCTGTATATTTAAAATACCATCTTAATTATGCTGTTCCGTGCTGCTAATTTGTCAGAACTACGTTCTGCAGAATTGGAAAAGTTTAATAATTTTTCCATACAAGAGGCCACTAACAGGGAAGTGGAAGTAGTCAGTTCTTGGAGAGGGGATTTGTTGCAACTAGAAAGATTATTGATTAGAGAAATCAAGACCTTCTGGGATATTCAGCTCTTAGAGAGCTATACCAACAACAACAAACTCCCTAGAGGCTTGCGACTCCTTAAAGAGCCTGCATATTATGTTACAAATGCCATCTTCCTTACAGAATGGCATCAGATCCTTGATCGCTGTTCTTTAGAACTCATTAAGATTGTTGTAAGAGAGAAACGAATAGAATTGTCTCAAATAGAGTTGGAAATAGCTCAGTTTAATGATAAGTTTGACAGTTTAAGTAGGGTTGAGGAATTTATTCAGGCAAAGATTGATTTAGAAGCAAAAGTTGCGAGGATAGAAGATAATGTAGTAAAGACTAAACGAGGGAAATTTCAGAGGGATTTAAAGGATTACCAACTAGATAGGGTTAGGAGTTGGATGAAGGATAAACCATCAAAAAAGGGAGGTATTGATATTATTCCTCCTTCAGGCCCTCATTCCGATAATGGATGGACAAAACAATATCAAATCAAACCCTCAAAGAAGCCTAAGTATATAAAAGGGGGGAAAAAAATAGACAATAGGGCCAATCCTAATTACATAAAATTAAATTCATCTCAAAAAATTCCTCCGGTTCCTAACAATATTGGCAAATGGAGGGGGTCTCAGGACTATTCCCAACCAGGACTAACACAGACCCAAGGTTGGACAAAGGTTTTGGGTAATAAAGGTAAAAATCTTGCAGTAATTGATACTAGGAAAAAGGAAGTCCAAGTATCTAACAGATTTGAGCCACTCTTAAATGAGTTGGAGGCACAGCAGCTGTACCAATTACCTAGTACCTCAACAGGTGGTACCACACATTCAGGCTCCCCACAATGGTCAGAAAATCCTTTTTTATTGAGAGGCCATGCCTCGAAGTCCCCCAATCGAATATCCCAACTCGAGGTAGAGGCTATTCCCTCTGCCCCACAGACTACCTCCAAAAAAAGACAGTTAGAAGGGGAAAACGAGGATCAAAGTGAGGACCCAAAGCCCCCCTATCAAAAAGATATACCTGTAGATAATAAGGGTATATTCAATCTTTCTACAATGGAGTTGACGGAGACTCAACTTAATTTACTTCAAAAAGGCCTCTCCTTTCCGCCAACGTGTCCCCCAAATAAATTCACCCTTAGGGTAGATTTAATGAAATTTGCACCTAATTTAACGTTAAAACATCATTTTATCAAAAATACTAAAAATCATACAGAGAGACAAATACAACAGAAGGTCCCCCATACCCCTATAGATAGTGAGAATATCACAGGTTTGAAACCCCGCTCAAAGTTTTACCCATTAGAATCTCGGGGTTCCTATGTAGAGCTTTTTACGGAACTTATTAAAAATGACCTAGATAATTTGAACTATGAGGTGCCAACACAAGGCTCAAATTTAAATAAATGGGAGAGAAAAGCCCTTAAAACATTGATGACAGATTACACCATTGTGATAAAGCAGGCAAATAAGGGGGGTGGGATAGCGATTCTGAATAGGGAGGACTATGTGAAGGAGTCACTAAGGTTATTGGGAGACTCAGACTCATATCAGATCCTACAAACTAACCCTACAGAAGTCTTTGTTTCTAATTTGGAGAAATTACTATTGGAAGGACTTTCCAAAAAATGTATCTGTAGGGAAGAGTTTGATTACTTAATGAATAAGCACCCGCGAATCGCTACCTTTTACCACCTGCCCAAGCTGCATAAGGACAGACTCAATCCCCCAGGCAGACCTATTGTCTCGGGGATTGAGTCTGTCTCGGCTAGACTTTCAGAATTTGTGGATATCCACATTAAAAAATATGTGCCGCTTTTAGAGTCTTATGTTAAAGACTCAACACAAGTTTTAAAGGTGGTATCTGATTTACAGTGGGATAACTCTTACAGTCTTTGTTCAATTGATGTTGAGGCACTCTATACCTCCATTCCTCATCAAATGGGTCTAGATGTGTTGCAGTCTGTGTTATTGGATGACCCACTGGTCTCTGAGGTTTTGGCATGTTTCATAGTGGAATGTGCCGAATTTGTACTAAAGCAGAATTATTTTATGTTCCTGGAGAAAGTATACCTCCAGGTTAGGGGAACAGCAACGGGGACGATTTTCGCTCCCAGCTTTGCGAATATTTACCTAGAGGAGTTCAAGGAATTTGTGGATAGTCTTAACGTAAATTCTTTTGGTTTGAGGTTCACCTCTAAATTTGGAGGTAAGGCAATAGAGTTCGTAGATCTATGGCTTAAAGCCCCTAATGATCAGATAACTACTCTGGAAACCTGCACGTTTTTCAAAGAAGTCGATAGTAACTCTTATTTGGAGTACGGGAGTTGCCATTATAAAAGATGGAAGGACAATGTCCCGTACTCACAGTTTTTAAGGTTACAACGTAATTGTTCTTCCGTCACTGCCTTTCTGAAACAGGCAGATGTTTATAAACATAGATTCCGGGAGCGACATTACCCAGATTCAATTATTGAGAAGAGTTTCCAGAAAGCTTTAGATGTGGACAGGTCATCCTTGTTGATTTATAAGGACACTGCTAGACCAGTATCCTCAGACCCTACCTTGACTAAGGACATTATTGATTGCCCACTGGTCACTGATTTCAGTTGTTTAGGTGCTAAAATAAAAAATATTGTGGCTAAACACTGGCCAGTTTTGAAACTGGACCCAATATTGGCACCGGTTTTACCAGTTTTCCCTAATGTGAAATTTCGGAAAGCAAAGAATTTAAAATCCCTGCTGGCTCCAAGTCTACTACCGGTACCCCCTAAAAAGGTAACATCTTTGATTAAACCGAAAGGCTGCTACCCTTGTGGCAGCCGTAAAATCTGTCAATATATCTCAAAAGAGAAGATTTTTACTGACTCAAATGGTTCGGTACAATATAAAATCAAGGATTTCACTAATTGACTGACGACATATGTTATATACTTACTTCAATGTAAGTGCAAAAAATCATATGTAGGGAAGACTAAACGCCCTTTAAAGATCAGGGCTTTAGAACATTACAGGAATATTAAAAACAAAAACCTGTCACATACGGTCTCCCGTCACTTTGCGTCAGTACATGGTGGCCAGATAGATGGATTTTCGATAAGGGCTATTGAACATGTAGTGCTGGATACTAGGGGTGGCGACCGTCTGAAGAAGCTGGCCAGGAGGGAGTGTTTTTGGATCTCCACTTTAAACACCTTGAGCCCTGGAGGCTTGAATGAGAGCTTTGAACTCACCCCTTTCTTGGACTAGCTCTTTAGATCGGTCATTCCTCCCCACATTCTAGACCAGCCCTTATATATTCTATACTCAATATAAAAAGGCTTTCAATTCCTTTGTCTCTCTGTGTGGTTTTAGAGGCTTATGTTAGCTTGAATTGAATTGGAGTTTTATGTTTTTATATGGTTCCAAGAAGTTTTGGGGGTTATTTGATGTTAATTATATTACATGTGTTTTCGGTCAATTCTAGTGATTATATATATTTTTTAAAAAACCTTTTAAAAAAATTTTTTTTATCAAAATTTTTTATAAAATTATTTAGATGCAGCGCACTGATAAGATTAAAGATCATAGATAGCTTATTAGGTAGCAGGTAACCTTTTAGTTTTATATTGATTCTTTTTTATATTGATTCTTTGTTACATCAGATTCTTTTAACCTAGCGGCTTGTCGCTGTTACATTGTTACAATCTGCTTATTGTTGTCACAATCTGCTTATTGTTCCTTTTAATATGCTTTCTCTTTAAGGCTGACAGTTGCAGCCTCACTCTATGCACTTTATCTCCTGTCAGTCGGGTGTCTAATGAAAAACACCTGATGAGCTTAGTGGCTGGATGGATATTTAAAGGACGCATAGAGGCCTTATGGACACACCCCCTGACGAAGTCTGAAGAGACGAAACGCGTAGGGGCGGGGCCTATTAACCTCCCTGACGATCCTACTCTCCACTGCATTACAACCTGGAGATAGCGGCTGCCACGTGTTTGGAAGCAACTTTCCGTCGCGGACGCGGTACACTCTGTTTATGCTGATATTTTACAATCTCTTTGGTACGCTGCTGCATTATCGTATACTTGATTCATCTTGTCAATAAATATTGCACCATGAAGCGCCCCCTGTCCTCTTCTTTTTCAGATTGCACCTAAATACCGGACTTGGACCGGCTATATTACTGGGGAGCTGCGATTGTTTAACCCTTTCAGGGCTAAACCTTCTGGTGCTATTATAGACGTTTTTTGTGAACACAGCACAGGACTATTCGTTCTTGGACATTGCTAGGGACGTTTTGCAATTCTCTATGTTTTTACTCCCTAATTGAGCACACCTATTCTCTGTTTTTAATATAAAAAATATATAAATATATAAAAAGAATTAAAAAATAAAATAAAAAATATATATAACGTGTACAAATCATGCATAAAGTGAATATTCTAATACCACAGGTATCTTAATGTTCAGAAAAGCTAAACAATTTCATTAATTCTTATATATAGTATGATCTTATCCACAGCAAGAAAATGTCTAAACAACCTCAGTACTCCAGCAGGCAGTCTGTTCCATGTGCAATGGCAAAACCTCAGCATCTACCACCATGACCCTCATGGTTGTAGATGCTGAGGTTTTGCCTTTGCACAAATCCGCTGTACTCTTTATCTCCAGGGATTGCTAATTTCCATGGAAGGTTTCCAGTGAGTAAGCAGTAAAACTCTAAATAGAGCCCCAACTTTGGGTCACATATCCAATATCTTTCTAAACCAAGAGCATACCTCACATGGAGATTCCCAGGTCTCCCAAACTGCTACTCTGAGACAGCTGAGACAGCTTCACAGCGGCACAATCATGCCTACTACATATCAAGAGATATATATATATCAATGCAAAAAAAAAACATTTTGGGATTTGCCCCAGGTTCCATTTACTCTAGATACGCCCCTGGTCAACCGTGTATAAAACAATGTGTGGTGGTTAAATGTGATTGTTATACAGAAGTCACCTTGGTCTGTCTTTCAGCTCCAGGGCTGGCACTGACAATCTGCCAGAAGGATCCAGGACTCTTGAATAAACACTTTTCATTAGAATCTGGTAAAACAGCGCTTTCCACAACTATAGTTGAAGTAGGTTGTTACATTTGCTTTTTGAAATGTATCCAACATTGGCCAGCTACAGGTTTTTTACATTTACCAGTAGCCTACGATATATTTCCGGATTCATTTTAGTTGCACACCTGTTAAATCTATTTTGCTTTTTAATTTCTACAGCGGAAAGTCACTCAGAGTTTAACAACACATTTGAGGCTAGGTTACTTAATTTGTCAGTATCACAAGACAACAAACACTATTAACACAACCCTAAATCTGCAAACAGACCTGTCCTTTCCTACTATTTGCAGCTACATATGGTATTATTCTAACAACTGAAATCTAAAGAGATGATTGGGCACAAATACATATTTATGTTCTCAAATAAGAGGTCAACTGCAGGATATTCTCAATTAAAATATGTGTCACAGCAATTGATTGTTTCTAATCTAAGCTGACCTTTAAACAAACTTATTTAGTATTTTCTTGTTTTGTAATAATGTTACAATCATTTGTCATTTATATTGGCACTGTTTAACTTGGAAAAAAAAATATTTCCGATTACTTAGATAATTTCATGTGCAAGTTAACCTTTTTTTTTTTTTAGATCTAGTCAACAGATTTTGTTTCTAAAAAAATGCAACTAAACAAAAACAAAACAATTAAAACTTAGTCCATTTTTACCACCTTGTATCAGTGAATATTTACACCGTTTATAAATGATATGACTTTTACAAAAACTTCTAACCTCTAAGAATTTAATTATATATGATATTTTTTGTAGAGGGTTTATTATTATTTATAAAGCACAAGATGTCCACATGGCTATTATAGTTGCAAATGAGGTTAAGCTGTGGTAGGGGGGAAGGAAGTTAAGGTTAGGCTATGGTAAGGGGACCTTTTGGGTTAGCTTGCAGTGAGGGGAGAGTTTAGGTTAGGCTGCAGTGAGGGGATTTTTAAATTAAGGCTAGTGTTACTGTTTGTATCAGAGTTTTTTCTATAAACACAAGGGAACGGAATCACAGGAAGGGCGGGGGGGAGGTGGGTAGCGGCAATGTCTGTGTGGACATTGCACAGATAGTTAGGGTAGCCCTATGGCACTCGTAAGATACCTAAAAAGGGAGGTGGGATGGGGACAGGATGGGTGAGTTAGGTGCGGGTCTGTCTGCACCTTACTCACACCGGATCTTTGGATCCGATCCAAGGTCAGTACGAACAGCATACTCACCCATTCATAAAAAAAAAATTCTAGAAGTGTAAGCTTCGGAAAAAGGGACATTTGAAAAGTAACTTTCCCTTTTTCGGAAACCACACTTTCTAACCGGAGATTGCAACCGCATGTGGTGAATTACGCACTCTGCGTGCGTGATTCCCCAGTCAGCTATGATGTGCGCATGCGCACATCATAGCTACACTAGCGTACCGGCCAGGCGGGGTACAAAACATTAGTTATATATGCTGGAAGGTACATTAAAGGGGCCGGCCAGCTTGTTATGTATGCCGTATCTCCGCCATATAGGTGGAGATAGGCATTTAAATTAGGGAACATGGCGGGATGCGGTGCCAGGCTGGTAATCCCCCAGCTAGGAAGACCGGCAGGCTCATATAGGAGGTTTCTGTATGATCCTGCCACGGCAGTTACACAGAGCAGCTGATTTAATCTGTTCTATGTAACTGACGCAGACGCTCATACAGCAACTTCCTGTATGAGGAGGAAGAGAGAGCGCGCCGCGGAGGAGGAGGACACAAGTAATTGGTTGTGGTTTCAGAGGCATGCTGATGCTTGTAGCATTACAAGAACCAGCATGCTATGTAGTGGTGTTGTGATATTAAGTATTTAATTATATTGTCGATGGGGAAGGGGAAGGGGGGGCATCAGTGAAAAAAAACTATTGTTCCACATATTTAAAAATAGCCTAAACTTGGTTTAGGCTGCCACAGAAGAACCTGCAGCTGGTGCTCTTACAGCTCCTACTAATTCTTCCAGCTGTGTTCTTTGAGTTTTAGACATAGGTTGCTGTCCTACATAACATCTGATTACATAATAACAATACACATTATGGGCTGGATCCAGACTTGGAAAGTGCATAAGCGGCCTGATTAGATTGGATTAGTTTATAGGGTAGATCCTAAGGAACGCTGCATGCTTAATTCCATGGAAACTAACTTTTGTGCATGTGCACAAAGTTCTTACGCTTGCGTACCAGCAGGCGTACGTAACTTTGTTATGTACGCCGGCTGGTACGAAAAAGGGGCCGTACGTACTGCTAAGCCATATGCTTTAAAGTTTAGTTTATACCTAGGGTGTTCGGCACCCCCCTGCAAATTATAAATTTGCGCCTACCTGTTTAACAATTTATCATTATAGTTACTAGAATATAGTATCCATGGGAACAAACAACTTGCAATATGTTGACTTGCGTAGCGTATTTACGCGTGCGTACCTTCTATACACTCCCCTTGGCATACCCCTTGAATGTACGTATTTTGTCCGAGATCCGCTTTCCAAACCGCCGCCTACATAGCGTATTTCAGACGTATTTTTGACTCACGTAAAATTGGCACGCCCACACGTAAGGATTTACGCGACACATACGTGAATGGCCAATACGTTCACATTTATGCTACATTACGGAGCATATTTTCTATGGTGCGCATGCACCAAAATGCAATTTTACATCTCCGCCACGCGTAAATTCGCTCACAAGCGTTCTGGATCTGGCCCATAATGTTTATCCGCTTTGTATAGAAACAGTGTATAACAAAAAGATAGGGAGATTTAAGGCGCACACCTATATATCAGCAGAGCCATATACAAAGGGTACTAAAATTATATTGCAAGGTCTAAAGTAAAAAAATAATTTTCTTAAACAACTTTAAAATATTCAACAAAAGCGAAATATTAGATATTAGAAAAACTGGTTTATATTGTCTCGACTTTGAGAAAGAGCTCAGCCTAGCTCGAAACGCTTAAGTCAGGAGCTGGCCAGCCTTTGTTTGACGTCATCACCGGGGACCCGACAGTGTGATCATGTGAGCGTGCCAAACCCGGGTATTCCATCTTTAATCGACCACCACCGCACATCTGCCGTTCTACCATCGTCTCCTGGTATGACTGTCAGTTTTAGTTTTTACCATGTGTTAGGTTTTTTGTAATTAAACTTTTTTGTCTTTCACTCTATGTCCCGCATATATATGAACACAAGAGAGGCTGGAAATCTTCTTTGGACTTTAATCTTCTGTGGCTTTAGGACTTATACTCATTGAGCACTCTATGTTTTTAATGGCTACAATGTATTTTAGTTAGTATATCAGGTTCCTATTTTATATCTATTTTTATCCTGGCACTCCCCTCCCTCTGGAGATTATCCCAGTGCTGCAAGTCAGATATCACTATACAATACAGACTGCATCCTTCTAAACCAGTGTACAATTAATTCAACATTCTTGTAACCACAATGCAGTTAAAAAAGGCCTCCCTGTGTCACAAAAACAGAAAACCATAATACAATAGAAGCACAGTCTTGTAGGCACTTAGTTATCTAGTTTGTGTGTGTATAGAGTGTATATATTCATCCAATCTCTCCCCTTTATGTGTCTCAAGTCTCCCAGTATCCCCATCCCCATGTCTCTGAAGCCCCCGGTATTCCCCATAATATCTCTGCAGCCCCCCAGTATCCTCATCATGTGCCTCTAGCCCCGTGCAGTATCTCCCATCATGTGCCACCAGCCCCCCCTCAGTATTTCCCATCATGTGCCTCCAGCCCCCCTCAGTATTCCATATCATGTGCGTCCAGCCCCCCTCAGTATTCCCCATTATGTGCGCCCAGCCCCCTCAGTATCCGCATCATGTCACTGCAGCCAAAGTCACTGCAGCCCCCTAATTTCCCCATCATGTCTCTGCAGCCCCTCAGTATCCCCATCATGTCTCTGAAGACCACCAGTATTCCCCATTATGTACCTCCAGCACCCTCAGGATTCCCCATTATGTGCCTCCAGCCCCCCTCAGGATTCCCCATTATGTGCCTCCAGCCTCCCTCAGTATTCCCCCTTATGTTCCTCCAGACCACCTTAGTATTCCCCATTATATGTCTCCAGCCTCCCTCAGTATTCCCCATTATGTTCCTCCTGCCCCCCTCAGTATTCCTCATTATGTGCCTCCTGCCCCCTCAGTATTCCCCATTATGTTCCTCCAGCCCCCCTCAGTATTCTCCATTATGTGCCTCTTGCCCCCTCAGTATTCCCCATGATGTACTCCTGCCCCCTTCAGTATTCCTCATTATGGGCCTGATCCAGAACTACGCTGGCTGGCGTTAAGACACCAGCCAGCAGCGTAAGATCGGCTTAAAAGCTGACATGCACATGTGCTGGACAGATGTTGCACGGCGTAGCTACGGCAACGCCCGATCAACAGCGCGATAGTAACGCTTGAGGGGGCGTCCACCAGCGTTACTACGTTTAGGTTGGTGTAGGTGGGCGGAGGGGGTTAGTTTAATGAGGGAGGGAGGGGTTAGCGTCCAAACGTTCCTGTGCAAGCATACTTTCCCTTGCTTAGGCTGGCTGAAGTTAGGGTAGTCTTCAGCCGGCGTAAGAGAGGGAAAATACGCTCGCACAGGGGGAGTTTTGGGGAGAGTGAACGCCGATACGCTGTGCTTTACTAAGCACAGCGCATCGGCGTAGTTCTGGATCAGGCCCTATGTGCCTCCAGCCCCCCTCAGTATTCCTCATTATATGTCTCCAGCCTCCCTCAGTATTCCGCATTATGTGCCTCCAGCCCCCCTCAGTATTCCCCATTATGTGCCTCCTGTCCCCCTTAGTATTCCCCCATAGTCCCCCTTAGTATTGCCCCATATGTGAATCCAGCCCCCTCAGTATTCCCCATTATGTGCATCCAGCCCCCCTCAGTATGCCCCATTATGTGCCTCCAGCCCACCTCAGTATTCCCCAACGCTTCTATCTCGGGATACCCGGATTGCAATGGAAGTTCAAGAGTTAAAGGGCACTGTTTCTTCCTGCCAAGAGACACTTACAAGAACTTCAGCTTCCGTACGCAATGTTATTCCCATCATGGCTGAGAGTGGTTGCTGAGGGCAATACTCATTTCTTCAATACTCCCAGGGAAGCGATGGACTCGCACGAGCGATGCGGAGAGGGAGGACGTCGCCTCCTGCCTTGAGTGGGAATTGTTTGCCTTCTCCATCTTATGTGAACTTAATGTTTCACCTTACGGATTGATAAGTATTTACCATTTGCTGATAAGCTCTTTTTCTTTCCTTCTTTACAGTTCCAAATGGTATTCAATGTTATTGTTTGCTATGTAACTCCCACTCTTCAGGTATATTATGCTGCTCATTGACATCTAGTGAGTGGCTATTTAGTTAATGTTGTAGCACTTAGCTCCCTAGGGCTACATAGTTAATTATAGAATAAGTGCATTTACATAGCTGTATGCTGCGGAAGTAATATGTGGGAATGTTGGGGAAGAAATATTACTCAGTTGGGGTGGGTGATACAGGGTGGGTTAGGGTTAGGATAGGTTGGGTTGGGTTGGGTAGTAATTTGCATTTCTGCTTCAAACAGTACAAAGTATTTTTAAAGGGTTATTAATACACAGCGTAACAATTACAGTGATTTCAGTGCAAAAAGAGTTATGTTTTTATGATAGACTGTTACGCCTTACATTGACCACACCTGGTACGTATAGTCGGTAAAAGTGGATATTGTTCAGGTGCAGTATGCACAATAGATATTGTGAGTACAAATCAATATATAGTTGAATTTGTTTGGATATGGCAGGCACATTGCAGCTAATTTCTTGGAATACTAGAGGTCTAAATTACAAAATTAAAAGATCCCTGGTATTAAATTATATTAGAAAGGGAAAGGCTGACATAGTTTGCCATTTAGAAACACATTTGGTGGGGGGGGGGGGCGCCTATTAGGTCTCAAGAAACAGTGGGTGGGATGGGCATACCATTCCACATTCACTTCTAACTCACTGGGAGTTTCTATCTTGATTAATAAACAAACCAAATTCTCCACTACTGAAGTTTTGTCTGATCCCTATGGAAGATTTGTTTTTATAAAATGTACCATAGACCTTGTAACTGTTTTGCTGCTAGGAATATATATTCCACCTCCTTTTTCTCACGATGGGCCTGATCCAGAACTACGCATCCGAGTGAATTTACGCGTGGCGGAGACGTAAATTCGCAGTTCAGAACGCACTGCGCATGCGCTCCATAGAAAATATGCAAATTCACATAGCGTAATTCTGAACGTATGGGCCATTCACGTATGTGACACGTAAATACTTACGTGTGGGCGTGCCTAATTTACGTTCATCCAAAATACGTCTGAATTACGTGAAGTAGGCGGGGGGTGGTATTTAAAGTGTACAGTATGGGCGTGCTAAGCTGCATACGTTCACGTAGTCTATACGTCCGTTAGCGGATGTACGCAGTTACGTGTGAAAAAGTTAAGGTAGGGTTTGGGCAGCGTATCTTGACAAAATACGTCCGTGCAAGGGGTGTGACGAGGGGAGTGTAGCGAACTTACGTGCGCGAAAATATGCTCCGCGAATAAACGTACGGCACACGTAGTTCTGGATCTACCCCGATGTGCTTAAAAAGGCTGCTTCATTTATGGCTGCTTCCCCAGACACAGGTGCTGTGTTTTGGCGATTTTAACAACATCATGGACAGTGATTTGGATAGATGGAGGGACCCCCCCGATCAATTTAGTCACACTCCCTCTCCCACATCAGTCTCTAAGGTGACAGCCACCCTAGGGTTGGTTGATGTATGGCGGCTTTGCAATCCCACTAGTCGTCATTACTCCTGTCAATCAACAACATACCAGGCACTATCACGCATTGACATGGTTCTAGTTTCTAGATCTCTTATATCGAATACTGTATCAATTAGGTACTTACCAAGGGGAATCTCTGATCATTCACCAGTTGAGCTGGATGTTGCTTTTACTGAGAATATTGGTCAGAGGTTTTGGAAATTAAATCCATTTTGGCTACAGCTAATGGGAACTGGGTTAGATTTGATATCTGATTGTGAGAAATACTTTCAAGATAATCAGGAGGTGAGAGACCCGACATTAATGTTGGATGCCTTTAAAGCAGTCCTTAGGGGTACCTTAATCAAGCAGATGGCTGGCATCAAGAGATTTCACAGAACAGTTGAAGAAAATTTGGAGAGAGAGTGTGAATTGAGGGAGGCTCGGTATGTGAGGTCTGGCACAATGGAGAATAAGAGAGCCCTGTTACAGATCCAAAAGGAGTGGTCGGATCATTTATTCGCAAAAGCTACGCGTCGACTGTTGTTCAATGGTCTCTTAAATTATCATCAGACAGATGTGGGAGGAGTATACATGGCTTACTTGGCTAAAGGAGACCAGTTAAGTAGGCACATTATGGAAATTAAGGATAATCATGGAGAAAGCAAATATAAAGCCCCAGATATTACGCAAGTGTTTTTTCAACATTTTAGTCTATTTTATACTATTAAAACGCAGTATTCATTAGATGATCTGCTGGCTTATCTGCATGCTATTGATCTCCCCCGGCTTTCAGAAGAGGCTATATCTCCTCTGCAGAGGAGTTAGATGCAGCAATAATGTCCTTCCTTAATCACAAGGCCCCGGGGATAGATGGGCTACCAATAGAACTTTATAAACAATTTAAATCCTTTTTTATTCCTAAACTGTTGGCGTCATTTGAGAGTTTATTTGAACATGGTTCCCTCCCCCATTCTATGTCTGAGGCTCTGATAGTAGTCATATACAAGCCCGGCATGGACCCCACTTTGCCATATTCATATGGCCCAATCTCACTACTATCGGCCGACATAAAAATACTTGGTAAAACCTTAGCCATCAGGCTTAATAAAGTCATTCTTCAAGTGATACACCCCGACCAATTGGGCTTCATGCCTGGTAAATCGACGTCTATCAATCTAAGAAGAATGTTTACTCATCTCCAAATACCCCGAGGTGCCGAGGAGGGGGCCGCGGTGGTGTCAGAGTGGGGCTATCTGTGGGAAGTCTTGGACAGATTTGGGTTTGGGTATCGCTTAACTAAATGGATGTAGCTCCTCTATTCGTCTCCAGCGGCGCTGGTGTGCGTTAATGGATACACTTTTGAATCATTTGCTTTGGGACGAGGCACGAGACAGGGTTGCCCATTGTCCCCAGCTCTCTTCACTCTCACCATAGAGCCTCTTGCATGTGTTATCAGGGCCTGTGAAGACATAGTTGGCCTCCCAGCAGGTACTAGGACTGATAAAATAGCATTATACGCAGATGATATGCTGTTGTTCGTGGCGGGGGTGGAGAGATCTTTACCTAATTTACTTAAGACAGTTTAGATATTTGGTAAATATTTAAGGATTAAGATAAACTGGGACAAGTCTAGCATATTTGAGATCTCCCCCAATCCAGAGGTTCCCAAGATCCTCCCTGCTGATTGTCCCCTCCAACTTGTCAACAGATTTAAATATCTTGGTATTTGGGTTACACCTGTGCCGCTGGACTACATGATACAGATCCTGCATCCTATTACAGAATGGTTCAAAGCTAGAATACACACCTGGGGTTAGCTCCTACTTTCTTTCATAGGTAGAGTTAACCTATTTAAAATGGCTATGTTGCCAAAATACCTCTACGCCTTACAGCATTCTCCCATACCTATTCCAAAACGGATTTTCAAGCACATAAATTCCCTGATAGTTTCCTTTATATGGGATGGGAGGCATCACAGAGTTTCCCTGGACACATTATTTAGGCCAAGGCATCAGGGGGGCTTAGCCCTACCAAATATCTGGATATATTATTTGACTACTCAGTTGGCTCATTTGATACCATGGCTTTCGGAAGGGGGCAAGGCCTGCTTGGTTTGCTTATTAAGGGTGAGGGGGAACGTCCCTGTCTCCTCTACAATTCTTGCTTTCTGCTAGGCCCAAACGCTCCATGGCTCCGTTGGTAAGACAAGCTCTGATAGGGTGGCGAGCGGCGCACAGGCTTTTAGACGATTACAATTTAGATCCGGCTACTCCTTTATGGTCCAGTGATGCCTTTCCTGAACTCCGAGCTCTCCCAGGACGTTCTATATGGAAACGGGCAGGAGTGGTAACAATAGGACAGATATATAGTGAGAACTCCCTAAAGACCTTCTCAGACCTGGGAGAAGAATTTGGTTTACCTAATAGTTGTTTTTTCAGGTATTTACAACTCAGGCATGCCCTGGATGTACAAATGAGAAGAGGACCCACACAGATTCAACCCTCCCCCCACTCTGCAGCTGTTAGCTTCAGCTAGTAATCAACGTCCAATTTCATTTTTATATTCTGCATTAGGTGGTTATGTTTGGGCAGAGGACCTTCCATCATTAAGGGAAAAGTGGGAAAGCAATCTGGGACCAATACTAGAGGAAGAGTGGGAGCAAATATTAGGTAGTCCTAAATATGCCACTTCATGTATTAGGTTCCAACAAATACATTTCTTTGTGCTGCACGGGGTGTATCTGTCCCTGGAGCAATTGTTTAAAATGGGTTTGAGAGGGAATTCTAAATGCGCCCGTTGTCATTGCGTGAGTGCAGATTTCTGGCACCTGATATGTGAATGTCCGGTGATAGAGGGCTTTTATGTTCAAATCTACAATTGTGTGACCACAACATCCCCGGGCTTGCCAGTTCTAAATCCAAAGGTCTTCCTGTTCGGTGTCAGTTTGGAGGAGGAATATACAAGGGCGACATATAAATATGTCTTAATACTTACCTCCTTAGCGAGAGTAGTACTAGCTAGAACTTGGCTAGCCAGCGATCCCCCTTCATTTCACAACTGGGTGAGTTTGGTAAACAATACTATGAATCATGAGAAATTCATGCACACCAAAAGTAATACCATAACTACTTTTCACAAAATTTGGTTACCATGGTATAACTCCCCATTTTCAGTTAACCCTGAGGGAGTACTAAACCTTAATGCACCTGTAGACTAAATTACAGATTGAAGGTTGGGCTGAGGTAACATGGAAGGGGCAAGCAAATATACTGCTGATCATGTGAGATGTGGACCCCCCCCCCCTGTATTAGTTTTGTTTAATTACATGCTCTTTTGGACATGCATATAGACCTCTCCCTGCTCCGATCTTTGTTAATATCACTGTATAGGATATTAAATAACTATCTTTACACTTATGCAATGCCAGAAATGTTTTGACTTTGATATGTACTAATGTGAGTGGACATAACTCGTGCTGTGTAGTTAAATCGTATAAATACTTTGTTTGCAATGTACCGAATTATACTGCTTTGTAATGGGAGGGAGGGATGGGATGGGATACCTTTGTTTTTGTATTTTGTTTGTCAAAAAGTTATAAATAAACTCAATAAAAAAAAAAAAAAAAGCGTATAATAAATGAATCCGTTAAATCAAGGTAAATGCAATAAACAATATTTCCTTTTCTTCTATTACACACACACAGTGTAAATGGTAACTTGTGACCTACACAATGTTTCTAAACCACTACAATGTTTATATATGTGAAAGAAAATAAACAATAAACATTAACAACTATATTACCTATATAATGAAGTCTATTAATTCCCAGAAGGATCTTTTACATGCTTTTTATTAATGATAGAATTCTGTAGCCAAAGTCCTTTTCTCTGTACCCACTGACACTCTGTAGGACTGTCACCGGACTATGACTCTTGCTTCCAACTGGCCGACGTCCACCGACTCCAGACAATACACGGCAACACTGACTGTTCTTTGACCACCACCAACACTGACTAATACCCTTTTGGCACCGACTGTACCGTGAATATGGCTACTGCCAATGGAGTCCCCTCGACACAGACCACTGTCACCTTGGACCAGAACTGCTTCCAACTGATGAATGCCACCGACTGCCAACTGCTACTGACTGTCCCCGACTGCTGATTGTCACCGACTGCTGATCATCACCAACCGCTGATTGTCTCCGACTAATGATTGTCACCGACTGCTGACTGATCCTGACACCGACCGATACTTGAACTCTGTTACCCCGATTTCTCTCACTAGCCAGACTTCTACTCTATGACATCCATCCTCCTCACTATCCAGACATCCGCCCTCCTCACTAGTCAAGCTTCCAACTGACTCTGACTCCAACTGCACTCTCCAACTGACTGTTTCCCGATCCCTTTAACCAGTATACGTGCTATCAGGTGTCCTGGTTGTGGGATGGTTGCTTAGCAACCAACCACACGCACCAAAAATGCAAAGCCCCATTGAAAACACTCTCACCCCCCAATTTATACATTTCCAGGGTATTACACTTGTTCCTATATATCTTGTCTGGTGTGGACATTTTTGAGCTGATCCAGAGTTGAGCATCCTTTTTTTTAGGCGGAAACACTGCAGATTTTTGTATTGCACGTGCACAGTGTGTGACTTTTTCATAATGCTTGTTGTGAATTTGGTACATTTCCCCAACTGTGACTACTTGCACATCCGTTCACAATGAATGTGAAAAATGGGAGTATCACTACATGCTAATGAAAAACTGGATGTTTCTTTTACTGCTGTATGCCTTGGCACATCCGTCTTTAAAATTTGCATCCGACTCTTCTTTCCACAATTCCTGGACATGGTGAAAACTTCAATCCAATAAAGAAGAAGTTTTTATGTGTGCTTTACAGAGTTACATGTTTCTCATGAAACTCTGGATCAAGTCCAAAACCAGCAAGTTTTTTTGGGACAGGAAACAGTAAAACACGATTTAAAGCTGTTATTTACCAAATTAGTTGTCAAATAAAGTACTGTCTTTATTTTATTCTGCAGTTATATAAAATAACAGGTCTTACTATGCATAGTCAAAGTAAACAATTATATTTCATAAAGTAAGTATCATATATCTTGTGTGGGAATATACAGTGTTGAAATTTTGCTTTTTGCCATTAGTTGTTCTATTCTGTTTCCATCCTTTTTAAAAATCAGATAATAATGAAGTTGCTAATTTCCTTGCATTAATAGTCCTAGCCTGTTTAGGGCCACAGTAGAGTTTCCTCTATTTAGATTCGTCACCATGGTGGCCTTAGTAACTATTCCTACTGTTTACAGCTTCAAAACAGCTGTGGCTGAGATACAAGATATTATCACATATACACTTTAATCTATAAACCCTGTGGCCTCTGCAGATGGTATTAAACATATCCTTTAGGATGCTGCTTCAGGTAGCGATTATGGTTATAGATTCATCATACTGTATTTAAACATAACCAAACCTTACCTACACAGTCTTTGGCTTTTTATACACAGCAAACATAGAACAATACGTACCGAAACAAGTACAACATATTATTTATAGGAGAAACAAATCTCTTTGTTACAAAATGCATACAAATGTTACAGTTTTTGTGTTGACAGAATCTAATACCAATACAGTTATTTTATTATTATGAATTATTATTATTTTGAATGTTTTTTTTTTAAATGTACAACTATAAAAACAGCAATTAAAATGATTTATCAATACTGTAACGTACAGCAATGCCAGAGTATAGTAGCGGCATTCTGCTGCAATTCTGGTATAAAAAAAAATAATTTTTATTTTCAGCAGAAAAGTATTTGAAACAGTAAAATCATTTAACATTTCAATTGAAAATTTGGTTTAATGTTTACATGTTTTTTTTTTATAAATATGGCCATTTCCCCAATTGAAAATGACTAGCACCTATGACTTACACCATTCCCTGACACAGAAGCGCAGAAAGCTTAAACAGCACTGAGCCTATTTAATTGAATTAAATACCCTTTTCTCATTTAAATATCATGGAACTCCACACAGGTGGATGGACAGGAGTGCGCTCAACTTTTTGTGCTTGCTCCCATTCTGTGCATGCGCAGTGCAAATTCCCCCATGAAAAACAGACAGAAGCTCAGCTCTGGATCAACTCCACACAGATAAGCATCAAACAAATGAAATATAGAAGCTCAGCGTATCTGTATGTCTTTTTGTAGTTTAGGCTGTCCTTATCTATCATCCCACCGGTGTTTTAATATATAGAGTGGGATATACAATCACAATAGAAGACCTTTGTGTGGCCCATTACAACAATTTTCCTATTATGAACCGTATTATGTATTATGCTTGCCTTTTATGCTATTGCATTCCGTATCCCACCCACCATGCATATTTCATTCTATAAGCAGGGCTGCCATCAGAAATTGTAGGTTCTGGTACTAAAATAGGTGTGTACGCGGCTTTCTACTTCTAAGTGAAGTCACATAGAGGTGGCCTCGGGCCTTTCTGACCAAGTAGCAATGGACTAATGCACAGGGAGGTCTTATTCTCATGAAGTCATGCCTGTGCACCAGCCCACTAGTGTTGTACTTCCAGTCCAGAAAGGTTACTGAAGAGATTCCGAATGGGTTATCGGTCGTACAGAGCCTAGGTTGACCTCTCCACTTGAATCAAGACTACCCTCTTAATAGTGGCCCTGATTCTAAGTAAAGGCTAAGTTTTTTCACTGCATGCAAACATTAAAAATTATTTTGTCCCTCTAACCTAAAAACACAATTTGCTCATTTTTGGCGTTTTCCTGAGTCTGAATAAGAAGACCTGGTATAAATATATTACAAGCAATGTATTGAACTTTTGGCTCTGTAAATGGGCTGAGCTCTGCCTGGATAAATTTCAGTGGAGGGAAATGCAAAAGTAAGATAGTGACAGGTACATTGACACTGGAAGTGGCCTTATAATAAATGTTTTACTTGTTTATTTTGCCTAATTTTAACCCTTTAAAAAAACTGCATAAATAGATTACATGAAAATAATGCAGAAATTGTAATGTCTTTCAGACTAAATATAACAGCCAAATGCTATCCAAGATTGCAGGATGTTCCTTTCATAGGACCTGATCCAGACCTCTGTAAGGCTGCACAGAAGAGAGGGGCCAAACTCCCATGTGACTCCCCTCTCTTGTGTGGACCTTTAGCTAATTCCACAGCTGGAGCCCATCCTTAAGTTCTCTGCATGGATCTGCATCCATCTTAACGCAGCTCTGTGCAGAAGTGCCTTCTGCCGCCCACTCACCTTTATCTGCATTCCTATCCCCACTTCTTTTGGAGAGATTAGGCATGTGGATATAAAGCGACGCCCCATCAGATGGATCTTTTAGCATATAGAACTTAGTTCCATACCTAAGGAGATCCATTATGCATTATCTGTAACGTGCATGTGCAGTGTCAGAAAAACACACGACTTTCACCAGCAGCTTGCAGAGGTTGGGTGTCAGAGGCAAATCTGAATCCGACCCGTAGTCCATATATCACATGTTAACATCTGCCTCTCATATATTTTTATCTTAGACTCTCCGACTTCTGCAGTCCAACATGATAGGGTGAACAACATTTACATCCATATTTACAGATCAGTTTATAATATAATGGGAGACGTGACTTCTTACAATAGCCTGTTTCCAAATGTCATGTCTTATTACAAAGATGGCAGATTTCCATAATGGGGTCCAATCCGAGAGGATCATAACAGCTTGGGTAAGAATTACAGTCTATTCCAGTTCCTGCTGGACACAATAATTATAATACCTGTGGACATGTGTGCTTTCTAAATGACACTGAGCTGCCTGCCACTAAGGGGTAATTTAATGAGAGCACATAGTTACTTACTCCATTCCACTGACATCCACTGTGATCTTACTGACATTTAAAGAAGTCTTTCCATAGCTCTGTGTGACAGACTATAGTAAAATGTAAAGGTAGCTTTCACAGACTTCCTGGATTCCTGAACAGTCTACAGCAGGTGCAACTGCAATTCCAGTAAAAACATAATTGTTTATTGTCTATAAAGAAGGCCAAGTAAATATATAATTTTGAACATCTAAAACAAAAGAACACTATTTATTATTGTAAGTAGTCATAAAGTGATTTGCAACTTATATAATTGTATTTAACTAAATTCTATATTTAAATTAATTACCAATGACTATACAGTGAAAACTAAAGATTTTTAATATGCTGTATTGTTAATATGACTGAAATACAAGATTTTGTGATAGTGCCACATACTGTATTAGAATTTAAGATGCCATTAGTACTTACATTATTATGCTTAGTATTAAAATCCTTCATTTATTACCAAAAAAATACATGGATAAAATTTGTGCTTTTTTAAATGCCTGTGTTGGTAACTAAAATTCTGACAAATAGCCTCTAGTTGCCTGTATCTTCCTAAATTTTAAGACAAGGGACTAAATTCAGACATAACTGTCCTGTTCCCTCCCATGTCCCTCTACAGTACACAGCCCCTATACAGGACACAGCCCCACGTGGCAGCCCCTTGTCACACAGCACCACAGCCAAACCCCCAGTAACCCCATCATACGTCTCCAGCCCCCCCCAGTAACCCTATCACATGTCTCCAGCCCCTTAGTATCCCTCATCATATGTCTCCAGGCCCCCAGTATCACCTATCATGTCTCCAGACCCCTAGAATCCCCCCATCATATGTCTCCAGACCACCAGTAACCCCATCCTATGTCTCCAGCCCCCTAGTATCCCCCATCATATGTCACCAGCCCCCCAGTATAACCCATCGTCCCCAGACCCCCAGAATCCACCATTATATGTCTTCAGACCACCAGTAACCCCATCCTATGTCTACAGCCCCCCAGTATTCTCATAATGTCCCTCCAGCCTCTCCTCAGAATTCCCATAATGTTCCCAGCCCCTTAGTATCCCCCATCATATGTCTCCAGCCCTTCAGTATTGTAGGGGTGAGTGACCCTGGCACTCCGGGATTACCTTGCAATGAGAACCGAAGTAGCTCAGGTGAGGTACTTCGGTCTTACCTGGAGAGTGCCGGAGTGACTTCAATAAGGATCCCAAGAACGTGACGGGCAAGTTTCCAGAGACGCCTCGCAACCTAGCCAGAAGATCTTCACCCTTGCCCCTGGTGTTGGTGGATGGACTTTCCCTTCGGCGGCGCTGACAGACTCTGTTGAACTTGAACCCGTGGAAGGAAAGAAAAGACACCACACAGTGAACCACAGGAGACTAGGAAAAAACACTGGAAGCGGGAGCAGTACTGGTAACTAGATAGTTACCAGGAACTAACAACACAGAGACGTAAAACACACTGACTGCGGACTAAAGAGGAACACAGGACTAAACAAAAACAGAACAAGACAAACTAGGGCTGCCACACAATACAAACACCCAGAGGCCCCCCCCCCGAAGGGGTTCACAAACACATACACACAGGAGAGGTCAGGGAGCAAATATGAGGGATTTAAACAGCAAGGAGGGAGAAAGGGAGGAGCTGACCACAAAGGGTTAACCAGGGCAGGATAAGGCAAGGCAAGGCTGGGACAGTCAGGTTCACAAGGCACAAGGCACTTGGCATACAAACAAAAGAGCAGGCTATAGTGACAGAGAACTGATTCTATAACCGGCGCCAAGGAAATGACCTAGAGGGTTTAAATAAGGGGGGAAGGTCTGCCATAGGAGGAGAGCAAAGGACAGAAGATATAAAGGCCAGCCACTAGAGGGCGCGTGCACAAAGAGAGCAGATTGCTAAGAATGCTGAAACCAAGGAAGCTGTCAGACAGGAAGTGAGCAGCATGCATGGAGCAGGGAGAGAGGACAAGGTAAGAGCTGCTTGCTGTGGCTATACATTGGCAGCTGTAACACCAGGTTTTTCCCAGTCTTGTTTGTTATTTGTTTTTTGTAGTTAGTTAAGTCCAGTTCCTTCTGGTACTTCTTTTCCCGCTCGTTCCATTTCTCTATCTTCCATTCCCTCTTGATCCTGCCTTTATTAACCATTCCTCTCCCGAGCATTCTCTATAGGGCCATATCCTGACGGGTTCCTACCAGCTCCAGACTATCCCCACCATCAGGGGCCCTAGCGAACATTCGGTCCGGCTTCCGGCTTTATGCCCTGATGAGTTGCTCATATTAACCATTCCCGAGCATTCTCTATAGGGCCATATCCTGACGGGTTCCTACCAGCTCCAGACTATCCCCACCATCAGGGGCCCTAGCGTAGCGAAGGTCCGACTTGAGTCTAGCTAGGCGCTATCTTGACTTGATTTGGGTTTAAGGATAGCAATTGGTTGGCCCACATTAGTGGAGACCCGTTAACCAAATTTCAGTTCTCTTTTGTATTTAAGAAATGTCTAGGAAGTATCAAGTTGGATGCCGCCTCGCCTTTTACTTATTCTTTTCAGGTTGGCGCCGCTACTTCCTCTGCCTTGGAGTGGTGGTCTCCTGCCGCCATTCAAGCTCTGGGGAGGTGGAAGTCCGGCGCCTATAAGAAATACATTACAGTTAAGTCTTAATCTGTGACCAAGGGATGACTAAGCTTGAGTAACTGCTAGGAGTAGCTGCTTGCCGAAGGGTAGCATGAGGGTTGTTTTTCTTCCATTTTGATCCTCCCAGTAAGTCCCTCTGTAGCAAGAGTGGTCTTGGAGGTTTAAGTAGTTGTTCGCCCTCGTTAGCGTGGTTCAAAGCTAGGATGTTCCCTTTGTCTTTCACCCCTTTTTCCCTTTGTGTGTTTAGTTATTAAGGGGAATTAGGCATAGTTTTGTATAAGTAATGGTATTTCTAATCATGTTGGTTTGTGGACTCATTTGGCTATTTAGGTAAATTGACGGATAGCTTTAGTATGTTAAGAGGTTATAATTTGGTTTCCGTTAGGCGGCGCATGCTTAAAGTTATATAAAAAAAAAAAAAATAATAATAATAATAAAAGAAATAATTAAATAGAATAAGCATAAGGTAATTTAATATAAAATAGGTAATAAATTTAGTAGACTGACTGAATAGGTACTGCAAATAATAGAGTAATGTATAAAAAAATAAAAAAATTATAATAATAAAATGAATGAAAATAATAATAATTGTTTATATGGATGAATAAATAGATAATAGATAGATTTCATTGGGAGTGTGTCTTATCAGTTTTTTAATTGTTTGGCCTACAGGACGGTTTCTTGTTGCAGATCGAGGGTGCCACGACAGACAAGCATGGATTGTCAGACACTCTTTTGTATATTGAGAGGGGGGTCTGCTTCCACCAGGTTTGCCGATAGATCTATTAAGGGACGAAATATTTTTTGGATGGGATTTAGGGGCTTAAAATGGGAGCTCTTTATACATCTAGTCTTGAGGGCTCTGGCAGTTTTTTGGGTCACCCACTGTGTTAATCATGCATGTGGGTGGCAATGATTTAACTAGATGGTCCACTTGGAACCTTGATCATGCATTAAAGCGTGATGTGGGCAGGCTGCAAGAAAAATTCCCATCAATTGTGTTTGCCTGGTCCTACATGATTCCAAGGCTGTGTGGGGCTTTGGACATAGCAAAAATAGACAAGAAGCATTGGTATTTATCACCCTAAACCCTAGGTTTGCTTTATAGAGGCAATGGGGTTCACCTGGCGGAACAGGGGAACAGGTTTTTTGTGGAA
>WWET01006057.1:29163-54040 GCA_011038615.1 Limnodynastes dumerilii
CCCCCCCCGCGGGGCGGCCCCCGCCAGACCCGCTAGTACCTCAGAGTTTCCCTCGCAGGTCAAAGCAAAAACTAACGAGTGTTCCAACTCGTATGTTGGAACACTCGTTAGTCAATTCAGGTCAGGGTTCCACTGTGTAAGTATATTCAATCGTGTTAAGTAATGTTTGTTATGATGACATGTCCTGGTTTCAGTAAATGAAACTTCTATATAGTTACATGAATGGCAGAGGGAGAAAAGGATAAGACACACTGTACATAGTGGTTAGCACTTCTGCTTCACAGTGCTGAGGTCATGAGTTCGGTTCCCAGACCAGGCCTTATCTGTGTAAAGGGCACGGGTGGTGAGAAAACACTCAAGAAACTACTCTTTAACAATCATTTCTATGATTATTATTATCATTAACTATGCTAAAAACTATGGGCCAGATCCAGAGTTAAGGGATAAATCTGTACATTAGGCTCTGTTGGTTGCGGAGTCTAATGTGTGGATTTTGGTATTCAACACTCCACACACAGAAGAGCAGGGCAATACCCCTGCTCCCTAATGTGTGGATGGTGGATTCGTGGCCAGGCCCTTCTTTAAGTATTGCAGACGGAAACCCCTCTGTGTGTAATACAGAATTGCACTTAAAGGCTCAGCCAAGGCCTTACTGTGCAATTTAAATGCCTATTCCCATGCATATAAAGGTAGGGTACCTCATATGCATGGTGTGTGGGCCCGTCTCCCATGCAGAGATTGAACTCCATAGAGAATGCAGCATCGGGCAGAACAATTTCAGCGTGATGAAGGATATAACCTGACTTTATCAAGTGTGGATCTAGCCCTATATTTTTAGTAAATAGAGCTCTAAATATTCTGATAGCTGTCTAGTTAATGACCCTTGGCTGGATTCACAACCCCATATGTTTTAACATACACCCCTAAGTTTCTAAATATAGCTACTACGCATGCGTAGTAACTATTTTACGCTATTTATGTAGCGTTCGTTGCTTAGATAGCGTAAAAGAGTTACTACACAAGCGTAGTAGCTAGATTCTGAAAATTAGGGACGTATGTTAAAAAATACGGGGTTGTGAATCCGGCCCCCTGCCAGTGGAGGAGAGAGGATTAGTTAGCCCTGTCTGCATTTTAGTGCTGGCAAGTTAACTGTTGGTCTTCTACTGCTGTTTCGAGATCCCATTTCCAAAGACGGATCTACTAAGAAACTTCCTGCCCCGCTTCAGACAGGTAAGCGCCACTTTCTATTTTCCCAACCCAATCCTTATGCTAATTCTTACCCTAACACTGCCCTTCCATTATCCTAACCCTTACCTTCCCTTCCCTGTAGCCTAGCCCTAAGTCTCCCTTCCCCGCAGCCTAACCTTAATACTCCCTTCCCTGCAGTCTAACCCTAATACTCACTCCCCTGCAGCCTAACCTCATGTCTCCCCTTTTAAGCTTTATCCGCTCACCGCAGCCTAACCCTAAGTCTCCCCTTCTCCCATCCATCCCTTCTCCACAGTCTAACCCTAAGACTACCCTACTAAAAAACATCCCTTTCCCTGCACTAACTGTCGTTGGAGTATCGGAAAAATGCCGGGCACGGTGGCGGTTCTGCGGCAGGAATTTCAGGATGAGGCCGTAGTCTAAAATACACATAGCCAACAATTAGCTGTCTGCAGCGAGTAAGTATAAAATAACGGTTCGTGGCGACACATGCTACAGTGATAGCTCCCATGCCTGATCTCTTCTCTGTGCATGCGTTGCAAAGTTCTGTGTTTGCACAGAAAAGAAGAGGACTGGAAACTAAGCAAATGCAGGAAAAAATGATTCTCAGGGACAGGTACTTGTAGTGTTCGTCTGTCGTCAGGTGAACTACAATACAATAATGGGAAATCAAATATTACTCTGTCTCTGAGGCTGTAGTTTTCTTTGTGATTTCAATATGTAGGTAATAAATGGGGACCAATGTAACCAAGGTTTTTTTTAATCTTGCTTTAATCATTTCTTTGTTGTTCTACCAACCCTTGAAATAGCTTCTTCCATGATGGAAGCTTCCTGTGTCCATTATAATGAGCTGTTGCATCTGCGTTGAGCCTTCCTAGTTAGATAAAGATTAACATGAAACCTTATTTTACCTTACACATTGATTGCTGTCTATAATCTAAGACAACATGTAACCGGTTGGTGTCTCATTAATAATGACAGCATGCTGTGACAACAATTATGGGGGAAAAAAACTACATTTCATTGAATATGTTTCCTGTTCTCCATCGTAGCTCGGTCATGTCTCCTCTTCCAGTTTAGTGGAAGAAATTTTTAGAGCGTAAACTGAAAATATACTTTTGTTAAAGATGTAGAACTAAAAGTTGTATCATTTATTTATAAAGCCTGGTATGAAAGGAAATTTCAGCGTTGTAACAACCTAACCATTTTCAAAAAAAAGGGAAGGTTAAATGGGCATTTTTTTGATAACTGTAAAATAGTGTGCCTTGAACTTGCCAAAGTACAGCCTAAACGTCATTCTAAAAAAATATAGAGAAAGAAAAGTATAATACAAATATAATACACATTTTTTATATCTTAAAAGTACAATCCAGTTGTAAAGAAACTTTTATTATCAGCTAAGAATGAGAGCAATAAAAACCCGGGCTGGATGTGGATGCCGGGTTGGCCGGCCCTATTTCAAAGATGATACAGCTGGCAGCTGAATGGCGATTGTATCATTGTTTGAAACAAGTTGAAAAGAGAAAATTGCTATTGGGAACTGGGACCTGTTTCCCCGTTCTCAATAGCTACAGGCTGCAGCGGTTTCGAATGTAAATTAGGGTTTAGGCTGCGGTGGTGATAAGGTTAGGGCTTAAGGGGAAGGTTAGAGTTAAGCTGTAGGGGGGGGAGACTTAGGGTTAGGCTGCGATGAGAGACTTAGGGTTAAGTTTAGGGTTAGTGTTAGGGCGTGGGTTGGGGATACAATACTTACTTACCTTTCGGAGCACCATGTTCCATGCGCCGCAGATCGATTGCTATGCCTTATCAAGGCATAAGCAATCGATATCCCAGCCAGTTCTTAAATAGGGCTGTTCGCAACAGGGACCCCCACTCGCTATAGGGCATGGTTAGGGTTAAGTTTTGGGGCATGGAGGGGTAGCGTTAGGCTGTGGGGCATGGAAGATTAGGGATAGATTGCGGGCAAGGCTAGGGTTAGGTTGTGAAAAATGTTGGTTAGGAAAGGGTTAAGGGTAGGGTTCAGCATGCGTGATCTGACGTGCACGGTGCATCAGAGACAAAGAATGGAGGTCGGAGCATCGGGTGGATCAGCAAGAAAAAAAAAAGAAGATAGAAGGAAAAGGAAAGAAGATAGAAGTATGAAGACTGAAGTAAGGAAGTAGAAGGTAACGCAGGTTTTATATTATCCAACAATCTGAAAGGGTACAATGCTCCAGGTAAAAAAAAAAAACAACAAAACCTATATACAAATATTGGAGTAATTATTAAATGAAATAAAAACTGAAATATAATTAAAAAATACAAAATGATGCCAATTTTAATACATTTATGTGAATTTGAGAAACTGGAAAATATGAAAAACAATTACATGTATTATTTGTTTAAGTGTGGCTGGGGCCTCGACATACTAGTTGCCCATGGGCCCTGCTAAACATGATTGGCCGGATCCAGAACTAAGTCCGTCTTCCATAGACGGACGTAATTCAATAAACAGTAGCTACAGGACCGCATATCGAAACGATACGCAGATTACGTACAATAGCTACTACACATGCGCAGTAGCTATTGTTTATTGAATTACGTCCGTCTATGGAAGACGGACGTAGTTCTGGATCTACCCCGATGATAGAAGTGGGCAGCACCCAGAGTGGCATTTCAATGGAATGGGGTCTCTTTCCTCTCCCTACCCATACTCAGAGCTGTGTGCAAATTCATGCTACTGTCATGATTCTGCAGTGTTCAATATGGACTGTATTCACAGTTGAGTGAGTTAGGGTTGGACAGATCCGCACCTAACTCACTCATCCTGCCCTGTACCCACCCCCTGTTTTTAGGTACCTAATGGCACTTAATATTGCCATTGGGCTACCTTATCTTACCGTGCGTAGCTGCCTTCTTAAGAAGGAAAGTACGCATGAACAATGCCTCTCCCCGCCCTCCCCTCCGAGCTCCTCGGCTAATATAAATCCCTCCCCCTCCCACTGCTAAATAAACACTCCCCAAGGCGGCATTACGCCTGCTAAATAAACACTCCCCCAAGGCGGCATTACGTCACCTCTTTCCTACTAAACCACTCTTTAAAGACTGCTCAGAGGCAATCTATGAACCTAACTGGTATGTAGATTGCGTAAATGAACTAAAGTGTAGTAGGTCATTTCTCAAATCTCCGCAGCTAAGAAGCAGAAGCTGCTTAGGTGTAAATAACTTCTTATGTTCTTTGCACGGATGGTTGCTTTGTTTACCTTTTTGCTGGTCACATGACTCCTTTTAGTTCAGCCCTTCCTGGTGTTCACTTTCTGCTGTAGGCATTAGCTCACAGGTGCTACTGATTGTCTTGCTCGACTGTCTCTTCACCTGCTCTATTTAAAGCCCTCACCAACATCACTTCCCTGTTATAGCAACAGATAATCTTAGTCTGCTGATTAGTGTCCTTGAGCTCGCTCAAGAGTTCTTGCTCCCTGGTTCCTGGTCATGTTACACTCCTCGTTTTCCACTCGCTGGTATCTTTGGTTCCTGCCTTTCTGAGTGTCCGGCTCCAGTGTTCCTCCATCTCTTGATTCTGCACGTCTGTGTTTCCTGGATGCAGCTCCAGCCCTCTCTTTATATCCAGCCTCGGTAGCAGTGTCTCCACAACCTGTATCCACTACTCCTGCTCATCTTGAATCTTGCCTCACCGTTGTCTGTGTCTGTCCAGAGGGCCACGACCTACCCCTAGTCTGCAGCCAACTCCATCCCCACCATCAGGAGCTCTGGTGAATACCTGGCTTGGGGTTAGACTCCGTGTCTCTGGTCCAGCGCTGAGCTCTGTGAATAACACTAGCCAACTGGAATGCGTTCTAATCAATTCACCTTTATTCTTCTGGGAATTTGCGCACAGTTGAGTTTGAAGGTGATGGTAGACCTTGGTTGTCATAAATGGTGCAAATGGAAGTGGTAACAATGTAAAGATGACAAAAGAGAACTTAACGATGGTCCACTCACAGTTTAATATCGAGGAAGCCTTCGTCTCTTGCTGATGTCTGCCAGATTATCCGCTCCCCTTTGTGGTACAAATACCCAACCAAGGTTCTTGGTCTTGAAAATAAATAACAATGGACCGGATTCAAAGATCCGTTTTTTAAAGGTACGCAATTATACGCACGCACGCTGCAAGGTAACACCTATGACAGTCCCCTTACACGGCCGTGTTGTCAGTGACTTACGCCACCATCGAGCACCCGTATCCCTACGTGTGTAGTTACGGGCGTATGTTAAGGTATGTACATGGGTATCTATCTAACCGCGCCCTCACATGCCCACTTGAATGCATCCCCCCACCCAGTCTCACATAGCTTTGAACGTACGGATTTCAACCACGCCCCTCCATACGTATGTCCTTAAGTGCGATTCAGAAGTGCGTGTCTAATGGACTTCTGAGCGTAAATACTAAGTAACTTAAAGAAAAAGTTACCATGCATACGCAGTTGATTCGATCCTAAAAATACGCACGCAACTCCACATGAAAACGGATCTCTGAATCCGGTCCAATGAGTGCAGAGCCTACTTAGGTCGAGCGGGTCAGGGGAATGTCCGAGAGCCTCATGAGGAGGAGGTGCATGACATCACTGCCTGGCTGGAGGGTGACTCATTTTACTCTGGCTGAAGGGTCTCTGCGACACTGGGGGATTGGCGCAGATCTCCAACGACTCACTGCAGAGCCCGGGATCTGCCCTACCCACCGTGTGTGGGGGCTCTACTGTACAAGAACTCAGTATACTCACAGTAGGTGGTCCAAAGGAGGAGGCAACAGGGACTTCCTCCGTAAGCGCCAGTCTTATTTTCAGTGGAGATGTACAGTAAGGTCATGGAAGATTAGTGTTAAAAGATATTTCGCTTGGAAATACCAGTATAACACACCGAGACATGTGGTTGAATGTCTTATTCTCTTAAGGCCTGATCCAGACTAACAATGGCGTGCTGAGCATTCTAATGCTTTCTAATGCTCAGCGTAACATCATTACACTCCCCCTGACACTCCCCCTAACACATCGTATTTACATTGGGTTACGCTGGCTGAAGG
Source organism: Limnodynastes dumerilii (assembly GCA_011038615.1). Classification (NCBI taxonomy): domain Eukaryota; kingdom Metazoa; phylum Chordata; class Amphibia; order Anura; family Limnodynastidae; genus Limnodynastes; species Limnodynastes dumerilii. Next base: position 35,432 of record WWET01006057.1, read on the forward strand.
CTACCCTAACTTCAGCCGGCGTAACCCAGTGTAACTACGCTGGGACAGCGGCGTTGTAACTCAAATGCCACCCTCCCAGCCTAATTACCCTACATCCCCCCGCCTTCTTACACTAACTGCAGCGTAGTAACGGAGAGGAACGCCCCCTCCAGCGTTTACTACGCTGCTGCTACGGACACCCGATCCTGGATCGGGCGTTGAAGTAGCTACGCCGGGCAACATCTGCCCGGCGCATGCGCAGATCGTCTTTTTAGACGATCTTACGATTACGCCCAGCGTATTAATGCCGGGCTTAGTTACTATAAATACTATTCTTATTAAAAGAGGGAGTTTTAGATTGTTAGGTGGAATTTGAAAAAAGTAATAACTGTTTCTAAATTTGTAGAATGTAGATGTAGAAAGTGATAAAAGATAAAAATGCTCTACTTAAAAGATGAGAGTGGAATTTGGCTTCATGCAAAATGTAAGTATATACAGTAGCAGCTGTGCATTACAGGCATAACCAGCAATGAGAAACTGCTTGCTAAAGAGTAATGAGCATGTTTATGTAATGTGTGTAACGCGCAGGATGGTGCAAAATATATTTCCACAATTTTCTTTACATTTACTATAGGGAAATGTAATAAAAAATTTAAATATGACAACTTTAAATGGAGCAATGTAAACATCAATCTTTATCATAGCCTACAGCGATGGACCAATGTTATGGAAGCCTAATACTGTGCTCTGTTCCTATACAGACTTTGGAACCTTGAATTATGCATGTATAGATGCTAAAGATTTAAGGTAGGAGAGAACTCTTATATCTTTGTACAAGCAAAGGAAGTAGACCCTGGATTCAATGTCAAATATTGGAAGGCTGAAGCAGGGCCGCCATCGTGGGGGGGTTTCGGGGGGTGGCTGGAAAAACTGTCCCAGGCCCAGAGCTGATGGGGCCCGCCATCATTAGCTGGCCAGTGCACATGGAAGAACTTCCTTGTGCACCGTCCAGCTGTTAACGTAGTCAGCGGGACCGCCCATGTGATGCCACTGATGATGTCACACAGGGGGCGGAGCCCATTCATGTGTTCTGGGCTCCACAACTTTTGACGATGGTCCTGGCTGGAGTGCATTGCCCTTCAGATACTGTATATATACAACTCACAAATACTTTTCTAGTGTTAGTGATCGGAAAATGCCCACTTTGCAGTATTCTGGATCTATTAATATATCATTATTCCAAATCCCTCATTTAGATTATACATAGACCGGATCATATAGCTGTAAACAGTCAAAATAATGTGATTTTTACATTAAAATGCAGCAACAGCACTGCCCCCCACTTTTGGACATTCCAGGTGTATTGGCAGGAATGATTTTGGAGCAAGGCAAAGAAAATAAAAACATCACCATGTAGCAGATCCTACGTACACAAGGGGCCTGATTCAGAGATACGATTTCCACGGCGGTTAGGAGCGTAAATTCGCTAAGAGCGTAAGTTTGAATCGCACGCAAGCACTTAAGACCTTAAGTGCAGCGAAAGTTTAAGATCTTAAGGATTTGCATGGAAATGGGCGGGGGGCGGCAGGGAAATGAGGGAAAGTGGGCGCGGGCTGACACTTTGGATCTTAAATATACGCTACTACGTCACTTAAGATCTCAACTGCCAGCGCAGAGTTAGGGTTAGTCAATGGTGGTCTAACTTTAAGATCCACCGCTGTTTGCAAGGGGAGTGACTGTTTATGCAGTGGGCTGTAACCTGCTAAGATCTTAACCTTAGATGCGTATATTTGCGATCTTTTCCCAATTGCATCTCTGAATCAGCCCCAAAGTGCTTGTAAGTCTTTGCAGACGAGGTTTGTGGCTACATTGCGGAGCGCCCTGCCCTCACACGTAAGGAACTTCTGTATCCTGAACCCTACTTTAACTTTTCCGCACACACCCCAGTGTGTAAGCGAGGATCGTACGAAAGGGCTTATTCGCCACCTTCTGCCAACGGAATTGGTTACTTAGCATAGTTTGGAATTGTTTGTAGTACGTTCCAATGCACAACTGCCATGTTCGCATATGCCGATGCACTGAGAACGTACACAATCTGAATGGCTGCCCTACACAATTCTGTATCCGGTCCCATATGACACTGCAGGGCTGCTAATATAAAATTTGAGTAGTGATTTAGTGTTGGGAAGGGTGTGCTCTAGTTCATCTTTAAGTTACAGTGAAAACCGGGATGCGGTTGCCGGTTCAACCCACTGAATGGCGGCTGTATCATTGTCTGAAAACGTATGTGAATCTATTTCCTCATTCCAAATAGCAACAGGCTGTCAGATGCAGTGGGTAGATCAGGGTTAGGCTGCAAGGATTTGCAAAAGGTTGGGGCTAGGGTATGGAGGTTAGGCTGCAGGGCATGGCTTGTTAGGGGTAGGCTTTGGGTCATGGAGGGTTCGGGTTAGGCTGTGGGGGGGGGCATGGAGGGTTAGACTGCGGGGGATGAAGGGTTAGACTGTGGGGCATGAAGCATTAGGGTTATGGCTGAAGAAGGGAAAGGTTAGGGATAGGCTGTGGGAAAGGGAGGGTTAAGGGATAGGAAAGGGTTAAGGTTAGGGCTAGGTTAACCACTTACCTCTTGGTGAATGTCTTTTCGTGACTCCAGGAATCGTATCACCACCACTTTCTGCTGGCAGTTTGCATTTAGCTGTAGTACAATGGTCTTTTACGATATGAAGACCATGGCATCGGTGAACCACACCTGTGAAAAAACGCCCAATATTTACCCACTGCATGTACAGGCAGCCTGGAATCCCTTTCATGGAAAAGCATCAATTCATTTCCACATATAGTAAATATTTTTCCCAGGAGCAAATTAGCTTTTTGTTAATTTATTCTGGATTTAAATGAAGCCAAATATCTTGAATTACAGTCAATTTTATAAAAATGCTGCACGCTGATTTTTTTAAATCCAATCACATCATCCTTGTGCCATTCACATAAATCCAGACAGGAAATAAAGCCAGTTCTGTCTTTCCAATATTTTTTTCACATGTCCTGTTCCCCAAGGTTATTTCCTAAAGAATTCTGGCTGAGAGGAAATTACATGGTAACAGATCCTCCACTATCTTCCCTATAACATTAATTCTTTTTTTTAAGCTTCCCTTGAGAATTGAAAATAACAAATCCAATACCTATTTATAGCAAAACATAATTAACAAAATATAATAAGAACAAAATGCACTGCAAATATCCTCTTTTTAGCCCCTTAACCTCCATCTATTCAGTAGATATACGTATATGTATAAGGATAAAGCAGTGTGAAATCGGATAATGTACAGAAACTGCCACCATCTGCAACAGATCTTGCAATTCCCTACAAAATAATGACAGTGACCTCTCTGCACTAATGTATAATAGCCTGGACTGTTTTAAACAGAAAAAAGGATTTCCTTTATAAAAATGTTTTATTACTAAGCTAATAATATAAACATTCACCCTCAACATATAAAAATGTTCCTACTGTTTGTTTATTATGTAATACTTTAATTACCAGCTCTTCTTATCTAGACTTTACTTAAGTTAATGCTTTTAAGAGGTCTATTTATAAAGCTATTAGAAATTTCATGCCTCATAGGAATTTCAATATACAGTATACAATACACAACAGTCACTGGTGTGTTGTGCCCACCCAATCACATCAACATACTCCACAATGATTTAAATCCAAACAACAGATATATTCTACACAAATTAAAATGATAGAAACAGACCAGGAAACCAACTTTTTATGCAATTGCTGCGCAATCACAACATGTAAACGCTGTACATTCCATCCAGAGTTACGTGTTAGCGCTAAAACTCTCAATAGGTCTAAAGAAAATGGGCAATCGTTTGAAATGCGCAACCAAATTCGTAGGCGCAGAGACTGTGGAGTGTAATGCAGCGGCCAATGCAAATTTGCATGGTTCAAATGTTTTTTTTTCGTGTAGTCAAAAAACATCCTTTAAGAATATATCTCCCTAGTTTTAAAAAACAAAACCTCAGCACCTGCAGCAATATGCTACTGTTCAGGCATTAAAAAAGCAAACTGTAGTGTAGTGTATGACCAGAATTGTGTATTATTATTTAAATCATTCATAAATGTCTTCTTTGTCAGGTTTTTACATGTGTTGGTTACTGTATAATACAAATGGGGCTGTTTATTGATAGAAAGTAAGCTGCATCTTACACTTTCACCATCCCTTGAGAGGCAAGATTTTGAAGGATGCGCAGGTGGGATGCCACTGTGCCCAGCACAAGCACCGACACGCCAACTTTCACATTAAATATCTAGCGCAGAGCACACGGATGGGGATACAGACACGTGTGTAGCCTTCTGTTAAACTTTCTGGGCCGTATTCAGAGATCCGTTTCTTTAAAGTACGCAAATATACGCACGTCCGTTGCAAAGCAACACCCATGACACTCCCCTCACACAGACAGGTTGACGGTAACTGATGAGGGACCTCGACCCACCCTTATCTTTAAGTGTGTAGTTTCGAGCGTATATAGCCGCTGAACGTGCGTATCTAACTAACCGCACCCTCACCACACCCTAAAATGGTCATTTAAATGTGCCTCCCCTTGCCCACTTACACGGATCTTTCTCCGGATGGATTATAAACACGTCTCTCCATACACAAGTCCGTGCCTAATGGAGAGCGTAAAATCAACGTAGATTGCGTAAATTTTGTTACTACCCATGCGCAGTTCATCAGATTGTAAAAATACGCACGGAACTTCCCGAAAAAACGGATCTCTGAATATGGCCCTTTGTGCTCACTCCCATTCTTCACATGTATGGTCCTTCAGCCTATCCCTTACCTTTCTAATACCCTAACCTTAACCCTCCATGTCATGCTGCCTAACCTTAACCCTCCCCTTCTAATACCCTAACCTTAACTCTCCATGTCCTTCAGCCTAACCCTAGCCCTCCCCTTCTATTAGCCGAACTTTAACCCTCCATCTCCTGCAGCCTACCCATAGCCCTAACCTTCCATTTCTATTAGCCTAACCTTAACCCTCCATCTCCCACAGCCTAACCCTAGGCTTTAATATACTGCAACCTAACTCTAACCTTCCCTTTCTATTTGCCTTACCTTAGCCCTCCATCTCCTGCAGCCTAACCCTAGTCCTAACCTTCAATATCCCACAGCCTAACCCAAACCTTCCCCTTCTATCATCCCATCCTTGCAGCCCACCACAGCAAAGCCCACGGCAGCCCATCCCCGCAGGAGAACACATTCCGCTATTGAGAACAGGTAAAATAGAGCCACTTAGTACCCGCTTAGTAATGTTCTGAATGTGAAGCATTTGCGCACTGATGAACGACTCAAAGGGCCAGATCCAGATCTACGTTTCCATTATGTTTCGCGTAGCGTTTATTCTATGCACTCCCCTCGCTCGGACGTACTTTGGCTGTTTTACGCTTTCCAAACCCTACCTTAACTTTTCACAGCGTAACTACTGGCTTATGTTAAGGCTTCACGTAGGTAAGTGCCCATACCGTATAATTTAAATGCCTCACCCCGCCTCCGAAGCGTAATTACGGGTGTCATAAGGTTGGCACGCCCCTTCGTTTCGCAGTTACACTGTTGATTTTAGGCTGGTACGTACGTTCATGTGGCGTTACGTGGCGTAACCTCTGTCACGCACATGCATAATACAAACAAAACAGCGTTTTTACGTCACCGGCTACCGTAAATACGTTAACGCACTTAGTTCTGGATCTACGCCAAAGTCTGGGGAAGGGTGTTATTAATAGATATTAATAGATATTTTCTTTTAACATGAAACATAGACCAAGGAGCAATTTCTAAAAAGAAAATTTTATTGATAGAAAATATAAAAAGTTTCAGCCTCATTTATAAACAGAAAATGGCACTTTCCAAATTGCAAATGTTTTTGGTGCAACATTTATTTTCACTCAGAAACAATTAGCACCTTTTAGTCATTATCGTGGTGAGATATTGATTTTCTAAGACGCTTCAATATTTTAGGTTTAGCTGAGTGTTCAGTGTGTAGCGTCAAAGTTGTGAGAGAGAAAATCTATAATTCTCAAAGTATAAAAAGAATAAATATGTTATTTACTTATGAATGCTTTATGAATAAAAACAGAGCATAACGGAATAAAAAAAGTGCCAAATAGTTCAAGAGAACACAGTAAACAAATAGAAAAGTGTATAAAAATTTTAAAATGTGAACACACTTGTTAAATAAAAAGGATGTTAAGAATGCCATGCCTTGGTTTTAATTAATTGCAAGAGATGCAGACACGTAAAAATCAAATCGTTTTTTTAGAATATGGAGGAATCGTATTGACACGAGAGAGGGGAGTGAACTCCACCTGTCATGCCCCTTTTTCAGTCGTAAACATCGTCTCTTACGCTGCCATTAGCAGACTTAAGTCACATTTGCGGATCAACGGTGCGTCCGCTCGTAAGTAGGTGGTGACATCCACACTGTACACTTTACATGTTTCCCTTAGCGGGCAGAGGGGAAGCACAGCACCCTTTGTTCTTAAATGCCATCATACGGAACTAAGGGCCTGATCCAGACGTACGATGTTCCGCTGAGCCCGGGCGCAATTACTCTCTGTTACGCCGGCTGAAGGCTATCCTAAATTTAGCCGGCGTAACCAGAGTGTAATTACGCCCGGACCTGAGCGTAAGTAACTAACCCTGCCCTCCCTTCCTCATTTTCCTACCTCTCCCCGTAGTTATGGTGAGGAACACCCCTTCAATCGTAACTACGTTACAGTCAGGGACGCCCGATCCTGCGTTTAGAATTTCCTGAACTACGCGCAAATCGGCTAAACAGGCGATCTTACGCCCGCCGTAACTACGGCGGCAGGCGTTGTTCAGGATCAGGCCCTAAGTTACGTAGTATGGTTGTTATGTAAGGTAAAAATAATAAAAAATAACAAAAAAACATTTTAAACTTTATTTATTAAACCAAGTTTATTCAAATATTTTTTTACTTTTACTAACAAGTCGTATCTCTTACAGGATCAACAGTGTTAAATGCGGCATGCGTAAGTCTGGCTGTGGGAACGTATTGCGCATGCACGCGGCAGATGTTACTCATCGTAATGCTGATTATATGTAACATGGCCCAGATCCTGAACTACACGTCTGTGCGAATTTATGCCTGGCGGACACGATTTTGTATGTACTGCGCATGCGCACAACAGGTGATACGCTACGTAACGTACTGAGCGTATGGGCCATTCACGTATTAGTTGCGTAAATTCGTACGTGCGGGTGTGCCAATTTTACGTGAGACAAAAGTATGTCTAAACTACGCAATGTAGGCGGGGGATTTCATTTAAAATGTACAGTATGAGCGTGCTTAGCTGCGTAAATCCGCGTTGCCTATACGTACGTGTGCGGACAATAGCGATTACATTGCCAAAAGTTAAGGTAGGGTTTGAAAAACGGAAATCGGCCAAAGTACGTACATTCAAGTGGTGTGCCTAGGGGAGTGTATAGAAGGTACGTACGCGCAAATACGCTACGCTAGTAAACGGATTGCAAGCGGAGTTCTGGATCTACTCCCTTGTACATAACTCCGTATGATAGGGTGTAACATCCCTACACAAGCCAAATATCCTAAGTAGTGCATAATTTAAGTACACTTACATATGTAAAACGATCTTAAGTCTAGATCAGGCCCAATGGCTCGTACATTGGAGCTGCAAAGTGGTAAATTACCACTAGAATTGTAGAGGATTTTGCTCAGCAAAATGGTGAAAGTATAATGATCAATCAGGGATTTACTATCAACCATTTTGCTGGATCTTAATAAATAGACCCCCAACTGGCCGATCAATACCTCTTACTATAGAACCATCTGTGTACGTCTAATGGATTTTTCTTATGTCACTATTACCTAAATGATCAATTTTCTGCTTACTCAATGCCCAAGTAAGTGGACCGGATCAAGACATCCAAAAAAGGGGCATTTTCCGATAGCTAGGATAGAAAAATAGCTGCTTTCACTATATGAGAGGGGAAATAATGCACATATAGTACAGGAAGAGTGTGATAATCACCCTCCATTCTATCCAGATTTCTGCGCTGTCCAAATTTCAAGTGAGGGCGGTGGAGAAGTTTTAAGGTTTTGTCCACAAATCTTGTGTCCGCATGAACAAGGGGAGTGGTCTCCAGGGCATGTGGTTGCCGCTGCAACAATCTGTATTTCGAGACTGATAACACCAAATCGTGGCTTTATCAGTGCCGACAGCATTTTAATAAAAAATATTTGTATTTTCAAATGGGTACAATGGTAAAAGTTCCTATTCCAAAAAAATGCCGTTAAGCAGCTCCATTTAATCATTAGAATCACAGCTCAGCAATATTAAGCACTGCACAGCAATTTAATTCTCAAGATCTTTGTGGACATTCAGACTCTACCATCCTCGGGTTGGCCATCCATAGGAGGAACGGGGCAGTGTGCGTGGAATCTATTGTCACCTAATAAGAACTTGGTAAGAGCTCACATATTACCACCTAATTGAAACTGAAAGTGGGGATCGCCGACACACTGGTCATCCTGCAAGCAGGAGACCATCGGGTGCTCTCAACACAGACACCAGAAGGGAAAAAGTAACTATCCTGTAACCATTTACCATTGAAGATAGTCAGCCTGTGAGCAGGAGACCATCGGGTTTTCCCATCGCGGACATCGGAACTTAAGGGAAGTAAATTCTATTACTGCCTTACCTGCAAGGCCGGACTGGCCATCTGGCAGTTCTGGCAAATGTCAGATGGGCTGCTGGAGGGATGGGCTGGTACTGGTAGCTGAGAGTCTTCCCTGCTGACAAGGTAAGTGTGTGTTTGTGTGTTTAAAGCTGTGGTTTGTGTGTGTGTAAACAAGTTTTGTTATGTGGGAGTATTATGTATGCATGTGTAGATATTATCACAAAACGCTGCAGCAAGAGCTGCACTTACCCACTCTGGCTTGCTGCAGCTCACTCCCGCAGTCCAGGTTCACAGAGACTGTCACAGTGACAGTTCCCACACTCACCATCACTGCAGTCTTGGCATCCCACATTCCATGGGCGCGGCCATCTTGGATTCCATCACATGATCTGCAGCACCAATGAGTCGCCAGTTCAGTCCTCCAGCCAATCTGAGGGTAAGGCGCCCTATTTAAACTCTGCTCACTTTCTCCTCTGTGCCAGAACAACTTGTTCTACCAAGGTGCCTGGTTCTCCTGTGTTGCTGGTATCCTGATCCTGCCTGATCCATTGCCTGGTCTGATCCTGGTCCTGCCTGATCCATTACCTGGTCTCATCCTGGTCCTGTCTGCAACTCCAGTCCGGTCCTGGTTGCTCTCCAATCTGGTTCTAGCCTCACTCCAGTCCGGTCCAACCTGACTATCACCGTCCTTTCTGTTGCCACACGTCATCCGGCCTTGTTGTTCTCAAACCCACGTGCTTCAGTTGCCACACGTCATCTAGCCCCGTTGGACTCTAACCCACGTGGTTCAGCTGCCACACGTCATCTGGCTCTGTCGGACAGTTATCCTCCAGACCTTTCTGTTCATTCTCTCCATACGAAGACTCTTGTTCTGTGTATTTCTCCTACCAGTCTGCTCAGTCATCTTTGCTCCCGGAACCCGTGACAGGTTCACCTATTCTTGAAACCGTGACAGATATATAGCTTTTTTTTTTACGTGTGTGTGTATAGATATATAGCTGAATTTACGTGTGTGTGTGTGTGTGTGTGTGTGTATTTAGCTGTATTTTCTTATATCTGTGTGTGTGTATAGATATATAGCTGAATTTACGTGTGTGTGTGTTTAGCTGTATTTACCTATATCTGTGTGCGTGTATATATAGCTATATTTTCTTATATCTGTGTGTGTGTTTGTAGATATATAGCTGTATTTACCTATATCTGTGTGTGTAGATCTATAGCTGTGTTTATGTTTGTGTGTGTGTAAATATAAAGTATGGATATATAGCTCTTTTTTTCTTATTTTCCAAGGTGACTATGAAGCCGATTCAGTTTTAGCGGATCCGCTAAAACATTCTGTGCAGAGTTGCATGTTTCTGTTTAAACAGGCAACTCTAAATAGCCCGTAGCAAAAGGGCCCTTGTAAAAATAATACCACGGTCGGAGCCATAATAGCTCTGACCGCAGGTTCCCGTGTCCATTTTTTTAATTAATATTAAAACTAAGCCGCCCACCGCCGTCGCAATAACTAAAATGAAAAAATAATATCGGCCCTACCGGGCATTCTGATGCTTGTAGTGCTGCAAGCATCTGCATGCTCAAGGACGCCAGGGCAGCACAGGATACTTAAATGAGAAAAACTCCCCTTTTCTCATTTAAATATTGTGTAACTCTCAGTTCCACTGCCGCAGTGTTGTCGGATGCGATCACAGACGGATGGGCACACTTGCGTTCATCTTTCTGTACTCGCTTCAGTTGTGAGCATGCACAGTGCTCATTTTTGCTGCGCTTCCGTCTAAAAAAAAAAAGGAAGCGCAGCTCTAAATCCGGGCCTGTGTCTTGATATACTGTATTTATCTCATATGAAAGTACTGTCAACGTTAAACTTGCTGCAAATTGTATTATAGAGGATCATTTTATTAATTGACAGTTTTCGTGTTTCTGCTGCTTATCTTAAACATGATTGTGATGTTTTGCAGATATTTTTTGCATAACTTTTTTTGCTGCTTTTTGCACAATTTTGTCAACTTTTGTGAAACCTACTTGTCACCAGTAAAACATGTACCAAAATGAAAATTTGTGGGCCTTGGAAGTTTTTGTGCTGACTTTAAAAAGGATTTAAAATTCAACTATGGAGTTCTATGGACAGTTTTTAGTCCGTAACTCTTAATAATTATCATAGCTGTTTGTGCATCCTCCCTTTGTGGTTTTACACACACACACACACACACGGTAAGATAGATGTAATAGTGGATATTATATATGGTAAGAAAGATGTAATAGTAGATATTTAAACATTTGATAGCAAGAAGCAGAGAGGTAAGTGAACTTATTTTTATATCTGTATAGGTATGTATGTGTAGTATGTGTGTGTGTCTATATATATATATGTATATATATATGGAACAAAAAAGGTCCGCCGCTCCAAACATACATTAAAAAACACTGTGTCAGCACATAAATAAAAAGGAGGTTTAGTTAACAATATAGCTATATTGAGTTAAGCTCACCTGCCCAGCGTCAAGGCACCTCCTGTAGGTGAGTCCCTATCCATCTGCTATATGTGTACACAGGAGGTCTCTGCTAAGACACTACCTGCATTTGAATAGCCTGCGAGCAGGCCATGTTTGGGGAGTGGTCAGACTACCAAATAAAACTAAACAGTAGCAAGAAAAATGGCTGTGCAATATATATATATATTGCAAGATTCCAAATTGCACAATATCAGGAATAGAGACTGCACATCAAATGTTTGAAAATGCCCATACATTTTTCAAATAATTATTGATACACGCTCCAAACATACATTAAATAACACTATGTGTCTGCACATAAATAAAAAGGAGGTTTAGTTCACAATATAGCTATATTGGGTTAAGCTCACCTGCCCAGCGTCAAGGCACCTCCTGTAGGTGAGTCCCTATCCATTTGCTATATGTGTACACAGGAGGTCTCTGTTAAGACACTACCTGCATATATATGTGTGTGAAGCAAAGAGAGGGGGCGCAACATAGCGCAATCAACAATTTTATTACAAATGTGTGGTAGAGGGATCAAAGACTCGTACCATATCACCACTTGGGTAAAAGCATGTAGCAAATAACAGCACGAAAAGCAAACAGCAATCTCAACGGTCCCAGTTACAATACCAGCGTCCTGGAGTAGTAGAGGGAATCGGAGCCTGGGACAGTCAGAACGTGCTCGCACCAAGGTTGGAGTGCATGAGATGGATAGCAGCAAGCTCCGTCCAACGCATTTCGTCATCAGGTAATGACTTCGTCAGGGGGTATGGGAGATTGACAGATCTATTCTTTTATAACGGTGGGGGGGTGTCTTTATCCGTAACTCCGGATCCCCATACTAATTATCTCAGCAGGGCAAGCTGGCGCATACATTTACAACAGAGTAAGAATCGACTGTGTATGATTTCAAATATTACATAGTCAATACATATAAAAAACATTTAAAAAGTAACCATATTTTATATATATGTCTGAAAAGTTACATTTGATGTACTAAGAATAACTCATTTTTTGGGCAATACATTTTTTGTTAGAGACTTATAAACATTCAACATTATTAATAAATACACTTAAGAAATTATATTAAAATAAAAAATTGATGACGTCTCTTTATTAAAAAAAAAAGCCTCACATTACACTAGCCCTGTCAGAGTGATAACTACTGTACAGAAGAATCACAGTTATAATGGAGAATTATCAATAATTAATGAGGACCTTCAATAATCAAGCCATTTAAAACCAAGAACCAGCTTGGAACGCACATATCGAGTATGCAATATTATAAAAGTAAATAAACAAACAGACCATAATTGACCTTTTATCAAGAAAAGGTAAAGGGAAAATTCTTAAAAGGAAGAATAAAGCAAATACAGAATTAATAGTAAAAGAGTATGATATACTAAACAATGGAGGAATTATTAACCATAAAAACTGAGTTAATTCATACACTTTGTTAAGGCTTGCGGGTGAGAGGGTATTTAGAGTTAAAATCCAATATGTCTCGTTGAGACAATTTCAACTCTCTGTCAACTTTCTGGCATCATTCGCGATCCATTCAATGGCTTTAACTCCATATAGTGAACGTTTGTATCCAGGACTTTGTGAGCGCACCTTTTTCTTTGTGTTGCATTTCTGCTTTTTAAAGGTGTGTGTTTAGCCATATGCTGTGTTTATCATTAACAAATATAATATTTACATAAGACAAAAAAAGCAGCTTTTATATTGAAACACCAGAAAAATCAGTTTCAATTATTTATGTTTAGATCAAACAATACATTTGTCTAAGGGAGGGGGGTAAATACATAATTCATGAGATAATAACTATGAATATCAGGGTATTGAAATATTACAGCACTGTCAGTATACAGAAATTGAAGACATTTATATTATTCAACAAACACTCCATACAATATATATACAATATTATATATACATCCTGCACTGGAAATACCTACAGATCAGACTCTCTTGCAAATGACAACTAAGAAATTAGCATCTAATGGAAATGCAGAAATTGATCTTCAGAGTCTAATGACTAATTCTTATTTATTGGGGATTTTAATCACCTCTACCCCTCCCCCTAAGATGACTTTAGCGTTTTGTGTGTTTATTTTGTTTGCGAAATGATCATAATGCAAAATGTAGATTGATGATATTTCTGTTAGCCATTTATTCCCAAACTATAATTGATTAGCTATGGATGAACATTAAAATGCATTTTTCAATCTAGTTCTAAATTGGAGAGAGGAAAAATTTGGACAGTTGATGAGAAGCAATAATAAGCAATCAGGCAAAAACAGATGCAGACAAGCAAGGCATTCTCCTTTGTGCCACTAGAGGGAGCATACAGACAGCGAGTCAACCGCTGGAGCTAGGGGACCAGAGCAAGGAATAAAAAGCATGCAGGCTCTTTCAGAGATCAAGCAGGCAGCGTTGCTCTTATTTCTGCAGATGCCTGTGCAGGGGAGAGACGTCCTGGAATGACCATGAGCCACTGTGAGCCTTATGTGACAAGGAATAACAATTGTCCCATCACAGCAGTAAGGAATGACAGCCAGGATGACCTGTTCGTGGAGGCAGAAGATGGGGCAGATAACTCTTTACATCCCTATGGATTTTACCCTAAGTAAGTGTAAAGCCTGCTATACAGATGTGTATTGCCTAGGTCAGTGTGGTCAGTCACCAGTGCTTGTCTTAGCCACCTTCCAGCTGACCAACCTGTCATTTTCCAACTGCAATGGAACTACAAGTCCCAAGCTGCTCTGTCAGACAGAGAATGCTGGAGCATGTAGTTCCCAGCACCTGTAAGATCACAGGTCTAACCAGCATTAAAGTCTTAACTACAACAGGTGCAGATCATAAGATAAATGCATACAGTTACTTCAATGTATATTGTATTTATGTGAGTATATTCTATGTAGTATAAAGAAATATCACATTCGATAATTAATAATATCATGCAAATGTGTATCCTGTTTTTGTGTGATCGTTATATATTATATCTATATATTATTTCTAAATATATATTATATTTATATTATTGTTATTTGTAATGTATAATGCTAAAATTTACAGCTTTGACTGAACATACGCAGCTTATAATAATCTCAACAACTGATGGTGTACTTTACTACTGAGACTTGTTGAATCATATATTATGGTGCTACTACAAATCTATCTATCTATCTATCTATCTATCTATCTATCTATCTATCTATCTATCTATCTATCCCTGTGCTGTTGAACATTACACTATGGCTACAGTTTGTATTCTGGTTGCGGAAGTAGTTTTGATTCATAGTGAATTTCGGTAATAGGTCCATGTATTTCATTGAATTATACTAAATTCGCAGCCATAATAATCACTACTTCATGGCATCAGCTGTGGAATGCATGCAAAGTATTAAAGTGTTTATAAGATGGAGCGAAGATTAGCCTAGAAAAACACTTAATTGGAAATGTATCTGCCTTTTGTCTTGTGTTTTTTTTTTCTAAAATTCATCTAAACAACAAGTGATGACTGTCTCGTAAGTGATAAATCAGAGTATCGGTTTCCGCTTCTAATGCTCCTGTAAATGACTTTTATAAAGAGTCAGTGTGTGTGTGGAGCTGACACACTGGAGATGACCCAATCTGCTCCATTTGTCTTGTTTTCTTTGAAATAGATGTTGGGTCAGAAACATTCTGTGTAAGTTCTCTCTACCATACATGGTGATGGAGACAGAGGAGTCTATGGGGGATGTGGTTTTTAATGTTCTGGTGATTTAAGTGATGTTGAGGTTTCTGGAAAGAGTTACCACTAGTGAAATGGACTGAAACATTTATCTCTTGTCAATATTTAGGATGCTGGAGATAAACCAGGTCCAAGGCAGCGAAATGCAAGTTATTCTGTATTTTTAGACCAGGTTAAATAGAAATGTGCTAAGCATCCCTAGGCAGGTGCTATGGAGAGTATGGACCGTGCCATCCTATATGACTGCACTACACAGTAATGTTAAAGGACAGGAAGTAGGAAGTGTTAAAATGGCTCCATGTGCACCTTATACTACAGTAGCTCAGACTAGCACAGGCTGTACAGACCCCATTACCAGCCACTGCATTCCTAATATCAGTTTTATATAAAGGACAGAAAAAACACTGTATGCAGGAGAGAGAGAGAGAGAGAGAGAGAGAGAGAGAGAGAGAGAGAGAGAGGAGAGAGAGAGAGAGAGAGAGAAGAGAGAGAGAAAAAGAGAGAGAGCGAAGAGAGAGAGAGAGAGAGCGAAGAGAGAGAGAGAGAGAGAGAGATATTTGTGTGACATGAAGGTGGTTAGCAGTTTTCAGTAGCCTACAGGATTGTTGATTCTGTGAATCCAAACACATCATGTGTGATATTTATGATATATCTTGGAGCATCACACTCCACCTCATGTCAACTTTACTAAATGTCATTGTTATTTATCTATTTGCATTGAAAATAGTTCTCTTCAAAAAGAAAGACCATTGATACCACCAAAAGACAATCTAATACTTTTAGATGAAATCATGTGAATATTTCTCCAACCCTTATCCTAATCCTAACCCTAATCCTCCCCTTCCATTATCCTAATCCTAACCCTTCTTCCCTGCAGCCTGACCCTAACCATCCCCTTCTCTGATCTATGCTATCCACGCAACCTAACCATAAGACTTCCTTCTCCGTAGCCTAACCCTAAGACTCTCTTTCACACAGCTTAACACTAAGACTCCCCTGCTGTTCTGCATCCCCTTCCCCTCAACTTTACCCTAAGAGTCCTCTTCTCCGATCCATCCCCTCACCACAGCCTAACCCTAAGACTTCCTTCCCTGCAGCCTCACCCTAAGACCCCTTTCCCTCAGTCTAACCCTAAGAACCTCTCTGATCCATCCCCTCACCACAGCGTAACTTCTCCAAACCATACCCTCCCTGCAGCTTAACTTTAAGTTTCCCTTCCCCATAGTCTAACCCTAAGACTTCCTTCCCTGCAGCCTAACCCTAAGACTCCCCTTCTCCGATCCATCCCTTCTCCGATCCATCCCTTCCCCGCATCCAAACTCTAAGATTCCTTTTCTATAGTGAATCCCTTCCCCCGCAGCCAAACCTGGCTGCTCTTGAGGCGGGTGTTGTGTTGGGTCCGGATGTCGGAAAGGTAATGAATAGGTAAGTTTCCGAAAAATAGATTAGGAATACAAACCCATTCATTATGTAAACTTTCAAATAAGTGACATTTTCAAAATAGAGACAGACGGCAATTTGCTGTTGGCTGTGTGTATTTTGCAAATGTTATTTTCAGTTCCAGAAGAGTTCTGTCAGAGGGTATAAATAGGGGACCATAAATTCCAGGAGGCATTAGCTGGAGGGACACCCATGAAGATGGATCGTCTCGTGTGCACCAACCAGGAGATGATGAAGCTCTGGAGTCCCGATGTTGCCTGGAAACAATGAAGAACTGATAATTCAGGATGAAGAGGGAGGGGCTGCAGAGATTGACTTGAAGCATTGGCTTGTCAGTCTCGGTCTCCTGCCAGGACCGCCAGGAAACCCAAACAATCTACTTGTATACTAGAGATTTCTAACCTAATGTACCACTGCTCCTGAGGAAGTTTGAGAGACAAAACGCTTTGTTACTGGGAGATTTAGAACCAACCATTGAATAAGTGCTCAGCTTATTGTATAGGTGATTAGCATTTTGGCGGGGCCGGATTAACCACGGGGCGGTCGTCCCAGGGGCCCCACAAAGTGCAGTGAAAGAGGATGGATGTCAGTGTATGAACTGTCTGGGGGGGGGGGGGCGCAGGGGGGGGGGGGTTCAGGCTGGAGGGGGAGCAATGGGGCGGAGCCTTCACATAGCGCTCCTGCCCCCTGCCTGAACAGAGCTGGCTGCGCTATGCACAGCCACGGCTCTGTTCACAAGACACCACGTGACCGTCATAATTGTGCAGAGCATGCGCTGCGGAGGACAGAGCCGGAGGAGAGGCAGCAAAGGTATTTTTATTTTTTTTTAGAGTTCTTAATGAAAGTGGTTGGGGTCAATGAGGATTTGAACATGGAGGATTAGGCACAAAGGCTGATGGACACAAAGAAGGGCAATGGTGTTAGCTGGACATAGAAGGAGGAGGGGCAATAAGGCTAAATAGACACAAAAAGGGGCAATAGTGTTAGCTGGATACAGAAGGAGGGGCAATAGGGCTGAATGGACACCAAGAGGGGGGGCAATAAGGGTAAATGGACACAGAAGGAAGGGACACAAAGGCTTATTGGACAAACAGAAGGAAGGGGCCAATAAGGCTGACTAGACACAGAAGGAGGGGGCATTAAGGCTGAATAAGCACAGAAGAGGCAATAAGGATGGGTGGACACACATAAAGAGGTGGCAATAAGACTGGTTGGACACAGAAGGAAAGGGAAATAAGGCTGGTTGAAAACACAGAAAGAGAGGGTATACATAACGTGACCATTTATTTTTTTACTCAAAACGGGACATCTACTAATTTTTACGGGGGCCACCACTAAGTCAATGGGTGTTGTCAAAAAGTCATGGCCGGAGGATGGCTGTATCAATGAAACAAATAAAATTATCTGCGTATAATCTGTTACACCCACAGACTGTTTCAACAATACACATTGCATCCTAGTTATCATCATATAATACACATTTCAACCTAGTTTTTGCTATACAATACACATACAAATACACAAAACAATTTACTGGATTACATTCAATTAAAGCAAATTTCTGAAAGTAAAACTACATGAGGAATTAACTAATAAAATATAGAAATCTACACATATTAAATATACCTCCATCCAGCCTTTCTTGCCCTCTTGTGCGTCTCTAAAGCCATCCAATCTCCCCCCCATGTGTGTCTCTAGAGCAGGGGTCAGGGAACTTTTTTTATCTTTTACCCCAAAATATATTTAGATTCACCAACGTTACCCCTTTGAATTGAAATGAAGGAAATCCTTTATTATTAATTATTTTAATTCAACTTCAAAACTTCAGATTTTGGAAAAATATAAATATACCCCAGCCTTTCTTGCCCTCTTGTGCGTCTCTAAAGCCATCCAATCTACCCCCCATGTGTGTCTCTAGAGCAGGGGTCAGGGAACTTTTTTTTATCTTTTACCCCAAAATATAATATAATTCACCAACGTTACCCCTTTGAATTGAAATGAAGGAAATCCTTTATTATTAATTATTTTAATTCAACTTCAAAACTTCAGATTTTGGAAAAATAATGTTGCTTGATTTTTAATACAAGAGCATCATCATACCCTTCATCATACACTGTGCCACCTTTACCATACACTGCCCCTTCATCACATACTGTGTCCCTTAATCACATACTGTGCCACCTATATACCCCGCTGCCCCATCATCACATACTGTCCCCCTTCA
>WWET01006058.1:32467-65216 GCA_011038615.1 Limnodynastes dumerilii
ATATATATATTTCTATTTTCAAAAACTGCTTATATCAATGGCTCTAGATGTTGACAATTTCATTAAAAGACCCATCATCTGCTTGGAAATCATGTGAGTAAATCAAATTACATGCCTTGTTAGCTAATTAGTTTGGGACTCGCTGACTGCACAGCTTACGTTATGAAGCCAAGGCAATTATTACACCTACCGAGACAAGTCATAAATAGGATCCTCGGCATAGACAAAGACAAAAAACTCACAGAACATCCACTTTCCATTACGCCGAACACCTGCGCAATAGTGTTACGTCTTAAAGCAGGGAAAAGCGTTGGAAAGTTTTAATATGTCGTGAAACAAGTGAATGGGAAGAGCAGAGGTCGTGTTTGCGTAACATTACAGCGGCTCTTAAAATATATCACACCCTGGGGTGTCACCGGACTGCGTTCCCTTCCCAGGTCCGGTTATAGATTGCGCTGCATGGGTTTCATCTCAGCGCCAGGAACGAAAGAGAAAAATGGCGCCCCCAAACTTCAATTAGCGGCGCCCAACACCCTACGCAACAGCCGTTATCACACACCCTTAGGCCCTGAACCACAACAAAATTTTGATATAAAAAAAAAACCACACAAACACAGAAACCCCACAAAAAATAGATAATAATAATAACAATAATAATAATACCCCAAAAAATTAATTTATCTGAACTATCCCAACAATCCCATGAGTCTGAACAATAACATGTTAGCAGGGGCTGAAGGTGACATATTTGGGCCCCATAGCAAAGAGGTGGAGTCCGAGTCTAGAATGGTGGGAGAGCCAGACTGGGACTGGGGGCGGGGCCACTGCCTGAAGGAAGCTGTCAGAGGCTGACAGCTTAAACCAGCACTCAGCATTCCATGTACACTATTTTAAGCTGTCAGCCTCTGACAGTTTGCTTACAGTGCAGGCAGAGCAGCTGCCATGGGCCCCCCTCTCCTCCAGGCCCCACCCCTTGTACCCCCCGTAGTTACGCCCCTGAAGATTGGGCATGTAAATTAGGGTTGCCGACTTTTAAAGGCTTTCCTCCGAGAGATCCCGGAGGGAAGCCATAGATGCATGCAGGGGGAGGGGCTTAACAGCACCATTTATGCAAATTGCACTATTAAGCCCCGGTCCTGACTATCAATTACGCCTTTTAGGGTTTCATAGGGATGTAGGTGGGTCTTAATGATGCAATTTGCGTCATCAAGTCCCTCCCTCTCCCTAGCAACACTAGTAAACTAGTGCTGCCAGGCAGGGGGGCAGGATTTCATGGACACCACAAGCCTCAAGTCCCTTGCGGGAGATTTGCCGGCTATCCTGGGATACCGGGAGAACTGCCCGAATTTTTGGGAGTCGGCAACTATGACGTAAAAACAATATGGGCGATCTGCAGAGGATCGTGCGTCTGATTGCATAGCGCAAACCGCAGATTTAAGAACACACATTAGAATCAGGTCATGTGCAAGGCCAGGGAGCCGACAATTCACAACCTATTCCAGGCCATAGCGTGTCTGCATTGTGATTGGCTGGTGTCTATACACAGCCCGTTATCCTGAGCTGCTGTTACATTCGCCCGTAGCCTGCCCATGTTCAGCGTTCGGATGTACGGCACGATTGCTGAATGCGGATTTGCGGGCACCTCGGGATCAGACCTTATGTGCCAGGTGTTTATTCGTGATCGCGACATTCGTTACTTTCTACGTCCTGTTGTGGAGCTGCTGATAAACCATCGCCCGCTTATAAGTCATTCATGGGTTCATTTAATCAAGGAGAGGACGTTCCCTGTCTGAGACTCGTCACTTGTTTGTGCTTTAATGTTGTTATATTGATTGAACTGCACCCAAGGCAACAGGATGGAGAAAAATCCATTCCAATATCAGTCTATTACTAAAGTGTATTGTGTCCCTTCTACAGAACGCTCCTCTGCCTCTCGTGTACGCACCGCGACCCCTGCGCTTATTATTAAATCTCAATATTGAATATTTGTTTAAGATCCAAACGTCTCATACAGACTGCTCTCTCAGGTGATCCACACACATTAACCAGGTGCAGTCCTGCAATGACAGATAAGAGACATCAAAAACCTCAGCGGTAGTTTAAACATTTTTACTAAAATCTGCTAATTAGAGTCTTGTAGTATCATTATCGCCCCTCCACCATGATACACTTATTTATTCATCTCCGTAACTGTATCCAGTGCAGTGCTGAAAGCGGGGCAGAGCGGAGGAGAGAGCGGGGGCAGAGCGGAGAGGAGAGCAGGGGCAGAGCGGAGGAGAGAGCAGGGGCAGAGCAGAGGAGAGAGCAGGGGCAGAGCAGGGGAGAGAGCAGGGGCAGGGCCATGGAGCTATGCATACACTCATACATGGAGCTATGCATACACTCATACATGGAGCTATGCATACACTCATACATGGAGCTATGCATACACTCATACATGGAGCTATGCATACACTCATACATGGAGCTATGCATACACTCATACATGGAGCTATGCATACACTCATACATGGAGCTATGCATACACTCATACATGGAGCTATGCATACACTCATACATGGAGCTATGCATACACTCATACATGGAGCTATGCATACACTCATACATGGAGCTATGCATACACTCATACATGGAGCTATGCATACACTCATACATGGAGCTATGCATACACTCATACATGGAGCTATGCATACACTCATACATGGAGCTATGCATACACTCATACATGGAGCTATGCATACACTCATACATGGAGCTATGCATACACTCATACATGGAGCTATGCATACACTCATACATGGAGCTATGCATACACTCATACATGGAGCTATGCATACACTCATACATGGAGCTATGCATACACTCATACATGGAGCTATGCATACACTCATACATGGAGCTATGCATACACTCATACATGGAGCTATGCATACACTCATACATGGAGCTATGCATACACTCATACATGGAGCTATGCATACACTCATACATGGAGCTATGCATACACTCATACATGGAGCTATGCATACACTCATACATGGAGCTATGCATACACTCATACATGGAGCTATGCATACACTCATACATGGAGCTATGCATACACTCATACATGGAGCTATGCATACACTCATACATGGAGCTATGCATACACTCATACATGGAGCTATGCATACACTCATACATGGAGCTATGCATACACTCATACATGGAGCTATGCATACACTCATACATGGAGCTATGCATACACTCATACATGGAGCTATGCATACACTCATACATGGAGCTATGCATACACTCATACATGGAGCTATGCATACACTCATACATGGAGCTATGCATACACTCATACATGGAGCTATGCATACACTCATACATGGAGCTATGCATACACTCATACATGGAGCTATGCATACACTCATACATGGAGCTATGCATACACTCATACATGGAGCTATGCATACACTCATACATGGAGCTATGCATACACTCATACATGGAGCTATGCATACACTCATACATGGAGCTATGCATACACTCATACATGGAGCTATGCATACACTCATACATGGAGCTATGCATACACTCATACATGGAGCTATGCATACACTCATACATGGAGCTATGCATACACTCATACATGGAGCTATGCATACACTCATACATGGAGCTATGCATACACTCATACATGGAGCTATGCATACACTCATACATGGAGCTATGCATACACTCATACATGGAGCTATGCATACACTCATACATGGAGCTATGCATACACTCATACATGGAGCTATGCATACACTCATACATGGAGCTATGCATACACTCATACATGGAGCTATGCATACACTCATACATGGAGCTATGCATACACTCATACATGGAGCTATGCATACACTCATACATGGAGCTATGCATACACTCATACATGGAGCTATGCATACACTCATACATGGAGCTATGCATACACTCATACATGGAGCTATGCATACACTCATACATGGAGCTATGCATACACTCATACATGGAGCTATGCATACACTCATACATGGAGCTATGCATACACTCATACATGGAGCTATGCATACACTCATACATGGAGCTATGCATACACTCATACATGGAGCTATGCATACACTCATACATGGAGCTATGCATACACTCATACATGGAGCTATGCATACACTCATACATGGAGCTATGCATACACTCATACATGGAGCTATGCATACACTCATACATGGAGCTATGCATACACTCATACATGGAGCTATGCATACACTCATACATGGAGCTATGCATACACTCATACATGGAGCTATGCATACACTCATACATGGAGCTATGCATACACTCATACATGGAGCTATGCATACACTCATACATGGAGCTATGCATACACTCATACATGGAGCTATGCATACACTCATACATGGAGCTATGCATACACTCATACATGGAGCTATGCATACACTCATACATGGAGCTATGCATACACTCATACATGGAGCTATGCATACACTCATACATGGAGCTATGCATACACTCATACATGGAGCTATGCATACACTCATACATGGAGCTATGCATACACTCATACATGGAGCTATGCATACACTCATACATGGAGCTATGCATACACTCATACATGGAGCTATGCATACACTCATACATGGAGCTATGCATACACTCATACATGGAGCTATGCATACACTCATACATGGAGCTATGCATACACTCATACATGGAGCTATGCATACACTCATACATGGAGCTATGCATACACTCATACATGGAGCTATGCATACACTCATACATGGAGCTATGCATACACTCATACATGGAGCTATGCATACACTCATACATGGAGCTATGCATACACTCATACATGGAGCTATGCATACACTCATACATGGAGCTATGCATACACTCATACATGGAGCTATGCATACACTCATACATGGAGCTATGCATACACTCATACATGGAGCTATGCATACACTCATACATGGAGCTATGCATACACTCATACATGGAGCTATGCATACACTCATACATGGAGCTATGCATACACTCATACATGGAGCTATGCATACACTCATACATGGAGCTATGCATACACTCATACATGGAGCTATGCATACACTCATACATGGAGCTATGCATACACTCATACATGGAGCTATGCATACACTCATACATGGAGCTATGCATACACTCATACATGGAGCTATGCATACACTCATACATGGAGCTATGCATACACTCATACATGGAGCTATGCATACACTCATACATGGAGCTATGCATACACTCATACATGGAGCTATGCATACACTCATACATGGAGCTATGCATACACTCATACATGGAGCTATGCATACACTCATACATGGAGCTATGCATACACTCATACATGGAGCTATGCATACACTCATACATGGAGCTATGCATACACTCATACATGGAGCTATGCATACACTCATACATGGAGCTATGCATACACTCATACATGGAGCTATGCATACACTCATACATGGAGCTATGCATACACTCATACATGGAGCTATGCATACACTCATACATGGAGCTATGCATACACTCATACATGGAGCTATGCATACACTCATACATGGAGCTATGCATACACTCATACATGGAGCTATGCATACACTCATACATGGAGCTATGCATACACTCATACATGGAGCTATGCATACACTCATACATGGAGCTATGCATACACTCATACATAGAGCTATACATACACTCATACATGGAGCTATGCATACACTCATACATGGAGCTATGCATACATTCATACATGGAGCTATACATACACTCATACATGGAGCTATACATACACACATTCATGCATTGAGTGTTGAGCGCTGTTTTAAGCTATCAGCCTCTGACAGATTGCTTACATTGCAGAGGGGAAACACCCCCTATATTTGTGCCTCGGAGATCAACGATGTAAAATGTTTATGACCATAAAAAAATGAAAAAGTCGAATTTTGGTAAAACCTCATCTACTAAACCGAGACGTTTCAGCTGTAAACATGTAAAAACCCAATCTAGACAACGTGATTACTGTAATTCCAATATTTTCAACACTATGAGGCACTGCGACTTATTCATCACTTTTATAATATAGTTTGTTGAACACTTCAAAAGCCAAACCACCCCAAAACAGTGACTCGGTGCCAGCTGTGGACGGCTGCGACGATTATACGGTATTGTGCGAGATAACGAATGTATAGCAGCAAAAATAAGCAGAGGATAAGTACTCAGAATAATACCACTCCAAAATGTGATTGCAAGTCGCCAAATCAATATACCTCCCAGCAGGGCTGGAAGCGAGGAGGTATACGGGGGTACGCCATACCGTCACTTCCCCCACTGATTTGATTGACAACCTGTAACTCTCTATTCCCTTCTATTATTTCTTAATTTTCATGCCGCCACTTCTAAATGTCCACTTTGACCACTGCCTCTCAGCCTGAAAAGAAACAGTGGCAGGAAATTAAGACAAGTGGTTCGACGCTTTGTGCCATAATTAATACGAGCATTGCTTTTAATATATTTTTTTTCCTATTTCATTCTTTTAACACACACGTCTCATAAATAAAATATGATGAGGCTGATTGGAAGCGCTGCAGCAGGTTGATCGGTAACATGAAACGCACGCAGAATACCAATGCCGCACTTTACGCTCGATAAATCTTTGTTCTTGAAATGTAAAATCG
Organism: Limnodynastes dumerilii; assembly: GCA_011038615.1. Classification (NCBI taxonomy): domain Eukaryota; kingdom Metazoa; phylum Chordata; class Amphibia; order Anura; family Limnodynastidae; genus Limnodynastes; species Limnodynastes dumerilii. The sequence goes on from WWET01006058.1 coordinate 39,214, forward strand.
AGCCGCCACGTGTCTCGCATCTTTGCCAGCCCTCAGGAAATCACACTGCAAAAAGGTTGATAGCTTTCCCCATAAATTACATTTAAAATAGTAATTAAGGGACGTGTTCATAGCGCAGCGATAAATATGTATTTTTTGATACTCTTCTGGAGTAATTATACAACATCGCTGGAAATGATCGTGAAGCGTCAGTCGTCACATTTTCTTTTTAAATATACGTTAGAGAATTCCACACAAATGGCTGCCGTCGCTCTCCGTAAGGAGAGGGGACGATATTATTCCCCAAATAGCAGAATATGCAAATTGATGGATCAGAAACAATTGGAAATGGTCTTTTTTATTCTTTTTTATGATCTTAATGAAAGTTAAGGGCTTGATGTAAAGTTTTTTTTACTTTTACGTTCTGTGTTGGTAACGCAAAGGCGATTAGCGTGTGATGGGAAACCAAACACACATTTTTTAAGCGGTCGTCCAGTTTCCATAATATGAGGTAGATCCAGAACTAAGCACATTAGCGTAGTTATGCTAAGCCAGAGACGTAAACACGCTGTTTTGTATGTACTGCAAATTGGCGCAGCATATGTTACACCACGTAACTTTGACCATACGAACCAGACTTGTATCAACATAACTAGGAACGAAGAGGCGTGACAGGCATACGACACCCGTAAATACGCGTCAGAGGCGTGGTGAGGCTTTTAAATCGTGCGGTAGGGGCGTCCTTAGACACTTACGTATGTGAAGCTTTTACGTGCGTCAGTAGTTACGCTGTGAAAAGTTAAGGTAGGGTTTGGGAAGCGGAAAACGGCCAAAGTACATCCGAACACGGGGAGCGCATAGAAAATACGCTACGCGATGAAACGTAGGTCTGGATCTGGCCCTGTGTTTGTATGAAGACACAGAGCCAGATTTACTAAACTGCGGGAAAGGAAAAGTGGAGATGTTGCCCATAGCAACCAATCAGATTCTAGCTGACGTTTTCTAGTATGTAATAGGAAAGCAAGAGCTAAAATCTGATTGGTTGCTATGGGCAACATCTCCACTTTTCCGATTCCGCAGCTTAGTAAATCTGGCCCATAGCCTCCCGTCGCTCCCCTCATTCGTGCACCTTTACATGTCTCTGCTTCCAAACACTGATCTATGCAAAACTGCCTACCGCCGCCCCTTCTCCGTAATCTACAGCCTGACCACACCCACCTTGCTGACCCCGCCCACCTTGCAGGGATTAGGCATGCAGATGTGGTGGAATGCCTCCCCCCAAATATGGATCTTCATGCGTACGGAACTCCAGTAGATCCCTAGCATAACGTCTGCCACAAGCATGCACAGATGTAACGTTTAGGGAGATTTACACCAGCGGAGGAGAGTGTGGACAGAGAAGAGGAGAGAGTGTGGACAAGGAGGGGGGGAGAGAGTGTGGAGAGAAAAGGAGAGAGTGTGGACAGAGCGGAGGAGATAGTGTGGACAGAGCGGTGGAGATAGTGTGGACAGAGCGGAGGAGATAGTATGGACAGAGCGGAGGATATAGTATGGACAGAGCGGAGGAGATAGTATGGACAGTGGGCAGAGAGGGGGAGAGAGTGTGGGCAGAGAGGAGGAGAGAGTGTGGGCAGAGAGGGGGAGAGAGTGTGGGCAGAGAGGGGGAGAGAGTGTGGGCAGAGAGGAGGAGAGAGTGTGGGCAGAGAGGGGGAGAGAGTGTGGGCAGAGAGGGGGAGAGAGTGTGGGCAGAGAGGAGGAGAGAGTGTGGGCAGAGAGGGGGAGAGAGTGTGGGCAGAGAGGGGGAGAGAGTGTGGGCAGAGAGGAGGAGAGAGTGTGGGCAGAGAGGGGGAGAGAGTGTGGGCAGAGAGGGGGAGAGAGTGTGGGCAGAGAGGAGGAGAGAGTGTGGGCAGAGAGGGGGAGAGAGTGTGGGCAGAGAGGGGGAGAGAGTGTGGGCAGAGAGGAGGAGAGAGTGTGGGCAGAGAGGGGGAGAGAGTGTGGGCAGAGAGGGGGAGAGAGTGTGGGCAGAGAGGAGGAGAGAGTGTGGGCAGAGAGGGGGAGAGAGTGTGGGCAGAGAGGGGGAGAGAGTGTGGGCAGAGAGGAGGAGAGAGTGTGGGCAGAGAGGGGGAGAGAGTGTGGGCAGAGAGGGGGAGAGAGTGTGGGCAGAGAGGGGGAGAGAGTGTCCCCCGTTTTTTAAGTCTGAATCCAGTTCTAAGAGAAGCCATGTTTTACAAAAGCGTATCTTAATACATTCTAGCTACACAGCAAATATTGAGAGAGAATGATGAATACGAATGACAACGCGTTTCGCTAACAAACTTACAGCCTGACAGACATAGAAAACCTGCAGCAACTACAAGTCCCACCATCCTTTAACAGATTTCAGCTTAGCTGTTGGAGCATGCTGGGAGATGTAGTTTCACAACAGCTGGAGATCCAAAGGAGAAGGTTATTAGACACAGGAGAACATGTGAAGACATTTTAAGTAGCAAATATTGTAAAAAGAAAAAAAACTTCCAGGATTTTACATCCACCAGATCTGCAGAAAAGGTTTTCTGTTTATTATTATGTCTAATTGCTTAGAAGAGAGAATTATACAGACATTACAGTCCTTCAGCGCCCTCACCTCATTTCAATACCTCTCTATTTTCCATCACCTCAACCATCCCGTGGAATATAAAAAACAAAAACAAGCCAAATAAAATAAGCACAGACGCATTTAGAGAGAGCTCTATGCCGTGTACCTGCCGGCGCTTTTGTTCTCTCCTCCACAACGAAGCAGGAAACTTAAAAAGAGACTATCAGAGGACACTGCAATCAAGACAGCGACATTTGTACCTCTTCTAGGTCATTGGTTATTTTTAATAGCAACCGAGCGCCCACGGGGAAATCTCCACGGCGGCGGTGAAATAGATGTATCACTTGATGAGGCTTACGGCCTTTTTTGTTCAACATCTAAACATTCATCATTTGCCGCATTAACACACACTTGCAAAGCAGAGAATGGCCTTTCCCGCACCCGAGAATCCATCGGAGGGGTGAGCGGCCATAAATTCCCTTCCTCCCGGCCATTCTAACCAATCCGTTCTCCGTGCGTCCTACATCATTCTATAGCACTGTAGCTTCGGCTTTGGGGCAAGACGGCTTCGGTTATCCAACTATTGACTATTAAAACCGGGATGTTTCGTTTATTTTATCTTTTGGAGGGGATTAAGAAGCAATGCACACAATTCGTTACAGCTCTCTCAGCCGCGGCCTATGCAGATCAGGATGCTAATGTGAAATTTTGGCAGATCTGAGTAATTAGCAGGTTGGATTCTCACAAGGAGATGCAAATTCTCATTCACCGTGGGTGGTTGAAGACAGCGGGGACTTTCGACTACAGCACAAAGGCTGCCGGCTGCCTCTCTTCTAAGGGGCTTGTTTTCACGTTATCAGGGCAGCGCGGCTTCTCTTTCCATTCGAGGATAGATCAGAGAGAGAGAGGAAAGAAAACACGGAACGCACATTCATCCTGATCAACAACAAATCTGAGGCTGGAGCCGGATAGGACGTCTTCATTTAGCTCAGCAAACAAGTAGAGGAAACGCTGTTTCGCTCTTTGCGACCGGTAAACACTTGAGCTTTGCTATTGCGCACAATATACTGTATGGATGTGGATTCAACAATGGAAGTTTCCTGTGCATTCGGATTGTGGACAGTTGTCGGTTCTTCACTAACCGATTGAAGGGAATTGCGACCCAACTAGACAGGGGTGGAAGGTGACAGACTTAGGGCCTATAGTAAGGAGGTGGGGCCCAAGGATGAATGGGTGGAGCCAGGCAGGACTGGGGATGGTACAGACGGAACCCCACTGCCTGACAGAAGCTGTAAGAGGCTCCACCCCCCCATCTTTAGAAACGCTGGGGGTCACAGCATGGATAGATAGGGAGGGGTGGGACTTGAGGGAGCAATTTGCATTATATCACATAAAGTCCCGCCCACAGTGACTCGCAATGCTTTGCCAAGAAATGGGCGGGGCTTAATAGTAAAATTGAGAACACTGAGCGGGAGATTCGCCTGGTCTCCCAGGATTCCGGAGAGAGATGCCAGAATGCTGGGAGTCTCCAACTCAGCAAGCCTACCTTTAATGCTTTACGGGTTCCTCTCATCGGTTCTTATATTTTTATTTTATAGTTTACACAACATAAATAGTTATAGGGATTGTACCCAAAAGTAGTGGCTCCTTCCTTCCCATCCATAAGAAAAATATTTTAAATATAGATCTTTAATTTCTCTAAAAAGGCAAATGGCAGCAGGTTCTGCAAGAAAAAATCACTATGTGACATTAAATCTAAAAGCGAACATGATGAAACTGGCAGTAATTGCTCTTCTCTAGGAAGCCCTGATTAATTAGTGATAATTTATTCAATATCTAGCTAACAATTGTACATTTATAATATTCCTTCTCTGACAGCTGTCCTCGGCAAGCTTCCAATTGACTTTATGCACCAGAGCTACACTGACAGCTGTCCTCGGCAAGCTTTCAATTGACTTTATGCACCAGAGATGCAACATAACCCCCCCCCCCACCTCTCTGCCTGAAGTTAGAATTATGATAAACTAAGCCACTCCCCCTGATTTGCATAGATATACACATGCTCAAGCCACGCCCCCGCAGTTAGGCAGACTCCTCCTGGCCCTGAAGAAAAAAAAAATTGTGATAATTTAGCCACTCCCCCTGATTTACTTAAATACCCCCCCTCAGGAAGCCACGCCCCCACATTTAGGCAGACTCATCATTGGCCTAAAGCAATTTGCATAGACACACCCACAAAGCAGCCACGCCCTCAAGTTTAGGCAGACTTCTCCTTGGCCCTCTCCTGTAGGCGGAATACAGTCTACGTTACTTCAGTTCTGACAGGCTCTTGTATATTACCTTTAGAGCGTTTGTGTGTGTATCGCTAGACATCGTTTGGCTGCTTTTGAAGGTTTTGTATTTTGATGATGAATGGCTTCCAATGTCCTATGGTTTTATTCCAAAGCTCAGAATCTGGGAATTCGGACAGATCGCCGCTGTGCGCTGTCTTCTGACTGCGGAGCGCACAAGCTCTTAATGGGATTGAGCGGCTGTTAAATTGTATGGTTAAATGTGCCAACGCATATGGATCTGGTCGCAGAAACAGCTGCTGACATTAAACAGAAGCCGCGATCATCTGCTCGTCTCTGGCTAAAAAGGCGCCAAATCTCCCTTCAGTTAAATACAGATAGCGGAGGATTCCTATGCAGAGCGTTTCATACAATAAGGACCTTGTAAAAGGATAGATGACAGTATTAAGGGACCAGATTCTGTCCCCCGCTTTGTATTGCACAGATCTACGATTACCAGAGGAAACATAGAAAGGCATGTTTACATTATTCTATAGTGTTATCCTCTACCACCTCAGATGGGAGGTTATTCCACATATCAACCAATCTATCAGTGAAGTCATTTCCTCTGCACCCACCACCCTCCAGTGTATACATATGTCCTCGTGTTCTATTACACCTCTTCCTGAATAATGACCCCTCCTGTACCTGGTTACACCCCTTGATACACATGTAAGCCGCTATCATATCCCCCTGGCTCTTCTCTGCTCCATGCTATGCATAATTAAGATGCGCAGTGATCCGTAATTGCCAGGCCACGACATCCAGAAATCCATGTGATCGCTCTGCTAACGCCTCCCCTCATACCAAAGGATCATTGCTAGACACACCCTATCCCTTTTACGCTTATACCGTGCATTGTAATACCAAACTGTTCCTACTTGTAACGCAACACAGCTTCTCTGTGGGAAGCACCAATATGCTGAACACTGAAAAGGTCGAAACGCGTTACTATCAGAGCACATAACAGAATCTGATACGACTGCGCAGAAAACGAGGAAAACTTCGAAAATACGTATCCAGCACCTCTTCACCTGCCGCCTGATTGAATTTTCATTTTCTTTTAATCTCCGCTGAGTCTTTTAGCGTAAATGCCGTGCTCCCAGCGACAGTCCTGTTTCTCGCCGTCCTCCTGGGTTATTTCCTTGGCATCCAGTGACTCTGCTTTGGTGGGGTCAGTAAAGTAACTACCATGGAAGAAGGGAAGGCAGCTACTCCGGGGCTCGAAGGAGAGGGTGGGGCCCCCACAAGGCAACCACTTATCCTGCACCTAAGCTGCACACAGTGCTCAGGTTTATACACAGCTGTGTGTCTATACCCAGCACTCCCCCATCCATACTCAGGACCACCTCCTTGCTATTAGGCCCAAATTGGATTACTTCCCCATGCATTGGCTTAACCCAAATCTAAGCCCTGGACCCTCTCTCTGTTTTTCTAGATCTGTCCGTCCTCTAGAAAATCTCAAACTCTTCAGTGTCAATAATTAGACAATATTTGTGTGATGAGTCTGTGCTGGATCATATAATCAAAAGCAACTGTCAAATCCTAAATCATGAAGGGCTGGGACAGTCTATGCTCAATCTAATATCTGAATTATTAGCTTCACATTATTTTTCCGGTTTTCCAGTAAGTTTTTCTCACCAATTTTCATGAAAGAAAATTAAGGGGAAAAAAAAACAATCAAAAACTTCAAATATTTATATTTATGAAAAACCATTTCTAAAATCCATACAATCAAAAAAATCCAAGAAAAACTCAACAATCAATCAATGAGACCAACGTCAACACTAAAAAAAAGTCTGACGTCAGGAAAGAAGTCATTATCCCAAATGCCTCCATAAATAGTCAACATGAAGCTGATTGGCTGAAGCTGGTATCCTGCATTACGAGTCTGCAAATCTCTGGATGGAAGTCTCCTGGTGGTGATACCCCTAACGAGACGCGTTTCAGGAGATGTGTAAGTAATCAGAATGGCGCCTTTGGTAATCTAGGAGCGATCTATGACTTAGACCGTCCTTTGTTCCCTATATGCAATCTCTCTGTTACCTGTATCAAACACTCTTACATATATGAAGAGACTTTCTACAAATACACTGTAACATGCATCACACATAGCCGATTAATAGACTACATTGACGATTATAATTACCCAACACAGAAGGCATCCTAAGGACCACCACCCAAATACAGAGGGTATCCTAGTGACCACCAACCAACACAGAGGGCATCCTAGTGACCACCAGTCATAATAGCCACACATTAGATTTCTATCCTATGCAGACTGGTAAACTTTATTTATTTTTTTGTCTGTTTTAATTTTGTTCTTGTTCTCTATTATCATTTACATTCTACAAATACACTGTAACATGCATCACACATAGCCGATTAATAGACTACATTGATGATTATAATTACCCAACACAGAAGGCATCTTAAGAACCACCACCCAAATACAGAGGGCATCCTAATGACCACCAACCAACACAGAGGGCATCCTAGTGACCACCAACCAACACAGAGGGCATCCTAGTGACCACCAACCAATACAGAGAGCATCCTAATGACCAGCAACCAATAGAGAGGGCATCCTAGTGACCACCAACCAATACAGAGGGCATCCTAGTGACCACCAGTCATAATAGCCACACATTAGATTTCTATCTCATGCAGACTGGTAAACTTTATTTATTTTTTTGTCTGTTTTAATTTTGTTCTTGTTCTCTATTATCATTTACATCGTGTTGATTGAATCGAGGGCTCGATACATGATAAAATGATAACCATTTGAATAAACATGAGGGCATGTCACATGCTAAATCTACATATCATTTTACTGAAATAGCTAAAATCAGAAACCACGAAAATTCCCAGCATCCTCTTCTGCTCCCCCTTCACCCCCCCCTAATCTCCCCTCTCCTTACTATCACAGTAAGTGCGGCAATTAGGTAACTCAATGGATGAAATGCAAATCCTTTTAACTCTTTACTTATCAGCTTACAAAGCACCGTGCTGATACATTCCATCTGTCCCTGTGGCATTAATGGGATTAAATGAATAAGAGGAAGCCAGCTGAGAGGGGACACGCCTAAGTAGCGGACACAGGAACAAGGAATCCACACCCCGGGCGCTGAGCATTAAATTTACACCGCTGTACTTTCAGTCAGGTCTATGAAAAATAAATGGTTTTAGAAAAAAAAAAAAGAAAGAAAATCTCAGTGTTTTGCTGAACACAGAGAAATGTTGTGCCGCTTTTGTCAAACCTTCAGGGGAAGTTTTCAGATTTGGTATGAGTAACCGAGGTAATTACCGCTTGTCATCGGGTATTGATCATTTCTGCAAAAGGACCAAGTACAAAAAGCCACATATAGGTAGTTATTCTCTCCATGCACCTGTTCACGGAATCAATTAATGCTGGAGAAAGACATCACGGACACAGAACATTTATTTTTGTATTCAAAAGGTTATTTACAGATGTTTTTTTTTTTTGTTTTTTTTTACTGTTTTAGGTTTTTTTCTTTTACTTTTCCCGGTGATTTATCACTATGTTCTCATTACAGGTACACCTGATAGGGACACAGCGAGGGAAAGCCATTAATAGAGAAGACAAGACACTCTACTAGAGTTTCTAATGAAGACAAGACGCTCTATCTTTGCTTGAGCGGTGGACACTCGGATAGAACAGACATTCGGAGCAGATGACCTTTATTTCTTTATTCTTTTCCTAGACATTTTGTAGACCATTGTCTTCTATATTATGCACGCTAACAGAGGCCAACTGGTCTGACGGTCTCCTGTAGTAGACTCTCTAGTAGAGTATCTTCAGCTATAGTAGAGTATCTTACACCTTTTTTTAGATGCAAGTGTAAACCTGAGCAATACCATGCTGCAATGTGAGGTGCCAATACATTTGAATTATTTTGCATGCAGGAGCTCACAATCTACTACATAGCTTCACGTTTATTCTATAAATTCCTAAACTCTGTATCAGCTTTCTTATACGATTATTGTGTAGTGTGGTCCATTAGAACAACAACTAGACTACAGGAGAAGTCAGGATCCCGACTAGACAATGGGACTATTAAGGATCCCGACTAGACAATGAGAACAATCAAAATCCAGACTAGATTATTGGATCATTAAAGATCCAAATTAGACGTTAGAATGATCAGGATCTTGACCAGACAATGGGAATGGTCAGGATCCCAACTAGATTATCGGATCATCAAGGATCCCAACTACACAATGGGAAGGGTCAGGATCCTGACTAGATAACTGCATCATTAAGGATCCCCACTAGCAATGGGATCATTAAGGATTCAGTCTAGACAATATGAACAGTCAGGATACCAAGTAGGTAATTGGATCATTGAGGATCTTGACTAGACAACAGGAACAATTCCAATCCCGACTAAATAATCGGATTAATCAGGATCCAAATTAAACATTGAAATGATCAGGATCTCAACATTATTGAGAATCACAACTAGACAATGGGACCATTAAGGATCTTGACCAGACAATGGGAGCAGTCAGAACCTCGACTAGGTTATTGGATCACTGAAGAACCAAACTAGACAATGAGAATTATCAGAATTCCAACTAAATCATTGATTCATTGAATATCAAAACTAGACAATCGGAAGGGTTAGGATCCCAAGTAGATTATCAGATCATCAACTACACAATCATTAAGGATTCAGTCTAGACAATAGGAACAATCAGGATAACAAATAGGTAATTGGATCATTGAGGATCTTGACTAGACAACGGGAAGTGTTCCAATACTGACTAAATAATCGGATCATTCAGGATCCAGATTAGACAATGGGATTGGTCAGGATCTTGACTGAACAATGGAACTGTTGAGGATTCCTACTAGACAAAGGGAGCAGCCAGGATCCCGACCTGATAATCAGATCATTGAGGATTCGGGCTAGATCATCAAAACAGTAAGAATTCCTGATTGATTGCACCCTCTCTGGGTTGATCCCATCAGGACAGGACAGTAGGGAGATAGCTCTGATTATTGAGCAGTGTGTGTCCACTCTACAATGTGCCTGGTGTTCAGAGAGACGATGTTGCATAGCACATTGTCATTGTAAGCTGCGATCATCAGTAATATTGATGAACCTGATGAATTATTAGTTGTTGCCACATATAGTAGGAAGACTTTAGGAGCTACATGTGGGTACAATTCCATGTGGAAGGAAATTAAGCTTCCTTCTTCTGCATTTACATGTATTAAACCCCACGATCATTGCATGTAATACATCTTCCAGAGATCGTGTTAATCCCGCGGCAAACATCAGTTCTGAGGAAATTCTCTCTACGTAATTACAGAAGTGATCGATTTGCAAGAACAGACTCTCCTCAAGGACACCGGACTTTGATGATGCCAACATCTGACAGACAGACAAAGGGATACCTTATCACAACCTCAGTGTTCCTCTCCGGAGCAAGGAAGAGAAAGCTGATCAGATCTTTGTGTACGGCTGAGAGAATATCCAGACCCACTCACATTGGTCAATCTCTTCACTTAAACACGTTTCATTAATGTAAAGAAGAGCCCCACAGTCCTACAGATTGCTCATTTTTGGAGGGGTGACTGACCTCTTCCTTAGTGTCAGATCTAAGATTCTGGTGACAGTTTGGACGTTCCCACTTTCTGTGTACCCATCCATTGCCCTGAACTGCTGGGAATTACCCTGCAACACTGAAGGAAGTTTGAATATTTTGTTCCAGGGCCCGTACAGAAGTTGATTTAGTGAACATTCTAAAAAGTTTTGGCAACCAAAATCAGATTCTAGCTGCATATTATAAACTACGATCCAGATTGAGAGGTAGAATCTAACTGGCCATTGTGGGCATCACTAAACACATTTCCCTTTATAGAAAAGAAAGTAAATACACCCTCTTATTGGTGAGCCACAAAGCACACCCCCACTTCAAGCAGAACACAAGGCACCCCAGCTGAGCACAAGACACCCCTTTTCCTGACTGAGCACAGGGCCACCCTCCTTTCCGGCTGAATACAAGACACCCCCTTCCCTGGCTGAGCAAAGGACACATGCCCCTCTAGCTGAGCACAAGATACCCCTTCCCCCTGGCTGAGCACAGGGCACACACCCCCTCTGGCTGAGCAAAGGGCACACACCCCCTCTGGCTGAGCACAGGGCACACACCCCCTCTGGCTGAGCACTGTGTTCTATCAGGCATTGTGTATTGTGTTTCCATTATTGTGACCCGGCAGGGTCACCTCCAGCCCCAGGACAGGTTGGGCTTTCTGCAGGAACACGGACTATGTGCAGTAATCATAGAGTCTTGGGGAGATTACACAGCACCTCTCCATTAAATCTGTGACTATTCAACAAATACTCATCATATATTTCATAATTATCATCATCTCAAATTACCATTTAACGAGCTTTAAAATGCACACAGCAGACACCTATCAGGAATGAGAGCACTCTCCTTATTATCACTAATTACCATCACAATCTCTCCACACATCAGTGTCATTAATGAAACCTCGCCCCATAGAACAATTGCTTAATATTATAACCATTGATTGAAACAGTCAGAATGACGAATAAAGTCCCCAAAAACAACGATAACATGAACAGAATCCTTTCCTGTGGTCACTTAGCTGCCAAGATCCAATATAGTGACCACCACCCAATACAGACAGCATCCTAGTGGCCGCCACCCAATGCAGACAGCATCCTAGTGGCCGCCACCCAATGCAAAGGGCATCCTAGTGACCGTCACCCAATACAGACAGCATCCTAGTGACCGTCACCCAATACAGACAGCATCCTAGTGACCGCCACCCAATACAGACAGCATCCTAGTGACCGCCACCCAATACAGACAGCATCCTAGTGACCGCCACCCAATACAGCACCCAATACAGAGAGCATCCTAGTGACCGCTACACAATACAGCACCCAATAGAGAGAGCATCCTAGTGACCGCCACACAATACAGCACCCAATACAGAGAGCATCCTAGTGACCGCCACACAATACATCAACCGATACATAGAGCCATCCTAGTGACCACCACCCAATACATACAGCATCCTAGTGACCACCACCCAATACAGACAGCATCCTAGTGACCGCCCCCCAATACAGACAGCAACCTAGTGACTGCCACCCAATACAGAGAGAATTCTAGTGACCGCAACCCAACACAGTACTCAATACAGAGAGCATCCCAGTGACCGCCACCCAATACAGAGAGCATCCTAGTGACCGCTACACAATACAGCACCCAATACAGACAGCATCCTAGTGACTGCCACACAATACAGCACCCAATACAGAGAGCATCCTAGTGACCGCCACACAATACATCAACCGATACATAGAGCCATCCTAGTAACCGCCACTTACTACAGCACCCAATACATTGAGCATCTTAGTAACCACTCATTCCCCTCCTCATATCATGTCACTGTCCCTGTCACACACAGCCCTGTCCTAACAATTACATCTCCTGATACACTCTGTTCTGCCGTGAAATTTTTGATACTCTGATTGGCTAGCTACAAAACGGGGGAGAGTATGCATCAATGAGAAGAACAATAGGAAGAAGATAGTAAGAACTTAGGTCAAACTAAAAACAAAGACAGAATCCTGTTTCCATGGTCACCAGTGGCAACGTTCTTATAAATGTCATGCCGAGCATTTTATAATTACCTCTGTGAAACTACCGCAACAACTCAGCGCTTGTACTAATAAATATGAATAAAATACATAGACTGTAACATTTGCTTTAAGGTTTAATTAATGTGAATATTCTAAACGCTCAGCAAAACACTTTCACGGTCCGCTAGCTGCAATCTTCACCTGCTCTCCGGGATATATCGGGATACAATTTCCAAGTTCTCCTGAAGAGTAGGAAACGCTCTTGAACAATCACCTTCATTACACACGTTTTGCCATATCATCAGTTCTAGGAATGCCCAGCAGAGGGCGTCAATGACACTTTGAAATATGTCGAGTAGTTGCCCCTAGCCCTACTTCTTGTGATTTCCCAGACCTCATTGTACCCAGGAAATGCTGGTCACAATACCAAGAATCTATAGTCTATATTATATATATATTGAAAATAAGGTCAAAGAATATTTTAAAACCTTAAGCCAGCATTTGATAAATCAACAAGAGCAAATGTCATTGAATTTAAATGCATTAACTGCATATATTAATTACTATATAGTGAGGAAATACCAAATTGATCTTCATCAGGCTCCTATTGTATACAGGATATGGCAGCGAGTGAGCTTCATTTCTCCTGCTACTAGATATGTAAGGTGTTTTCTCAGTGCATGTGGCTTGTATTGGATTTACAGGAGCATTTGTTTATTATGGTGTATTCTGCCTCTCCTGGTCCCCTGTTGGTAAAATTTATGCTTGTGTAAAAGTCAAATTAAACTCACTTGCTGCCATATCTTGTATACAGTATTAGCCTGATGATGATCAATTTGTTATTTCCTCACACGACGGTGTAATAAATATATGCAGTTAATGCATTTAAATTCAATGACATTTGCTCTTGTTGGTTTATCAAATGCTGACTTAAGGTTTTAAAATACTCTTTGACCTTATTTTCAGTAAATTGCTTTGTGCCGTGCTTTTACCCTGGAATATATCACATGTGGATGTGTGCAGATCCGTCCCCCAGAATACAATGCAGGTTATATATATATATATATATGGAAGAAAAAGAGAGGGCGCTTCATGGTGCAGTATTAACGATTTATTGACAGCAGAATAAAAGAACAAACGTACCAAATGGAGTGGAATCAATAGGATTGATTCATATGCGCGTGGTACCGGATACAAAAGCAAGGCGATGTTATAAACAGCAATACAGCGTCCCGGATTGCTACAGCCGTGCAGACACACACACATACACACACGTGTATAAACTGGAAGGTAATTGATTCATTGGTGGGAATGTGCAGAAAAATTACTTCACTGAAAGAATGTTTGATAAGCAGAATAACCTCCCATCTGAGGGGGTAGAGGATAACACTGTGCAATAATGTAAACATTTTTGGAATGAATATAAGGATATCCTAAATTTTACAGTAAATTGAGGGTAAATAGGGTCTAGGGTCAGTATAGTTTTAAATAAACAACTGGGCAGACTGGATGGATCATGTGGCTCTTATCTGCCATCACTTGGAAGGAAGGAAAAATCAGATTCTAGCTGACATTCTCTAGTATGTAATATGAAAGTGAGAGCAAGAATCTTAATGGTTGCTATGGGTGACAAATTCACTTTTCCAAATCCGCAGCTTAGTAAATCTGGCCCCAGGTGTTAACACAACCGCACACGTCTGAATTGGCGCAACCTGTTGTAGTTTGTCTGGATCCATAGCTGTAGTTTGCCCCAATCACAGTACGACAGGTTGCACCATTAGACTAAAATCCTTGTCTGCATCAGGCCCATCATTTTTAAGTCATGCCCCAATAGAACACTCACAAGGTACAAGCTAACACAATAGCCATAAATGCTATATACACAAACAATCCTTTACAATACTTTATCACGAGCTACAGAAAACCTGCCACCGTCAAGGCTTTGTAGATGAAGGCGGTTTTCTGTATAGATCTAATATATAATTAATGGCCACAATTTGTCATTGACTTGTCTCTAAGTGCTGGGAGAAGACAGATTAATGTCATGCCGAGGAAATTATTACCAATTACGGCACATGAATTATGACTGACACACAAGGGTACAAGCACTTGTTATTTCTTCCATAGGTTGTTTACCATTAATCACAGTTGTAAAAGCATTTACAAGTTATCATGGAAATACCTTCATCGGAACAGTCAACACGTATAATCCGGTTAGGTTCAAGTAATATAAAGTTTAGGGTCAATAACATTAATCTGATCCTCAACCGGAGTTGAAAAGGCTTCTTAATATCTAGAATTTAGACAAATTAAGTCCTGTCCAATCTAAACCCTGATATGGGCATTATAAAGAACACTCCTCCTACTTTGACATCCGGTCCTCATATTTTCATTTAAAATGATCCCGCTTAATAGGCTCCTCCCATTTTCCTTAAAAGCCCTCCCCTGCTTTGCTATAAGCCCCTCCTATGCATAAAACTCCTCCCACTTTGATAAGAAACACACCCACTTTATTAACACATCCCTGTTACAAAACAGTAGTCAGAATGTCCCAACCACTGGGAGGAGTTTAGCATAGGTAGGTGTTTTAAATAATATAATGTAAGGGATTATATACATTTTACATTTATAGATAACAGAATCATTTGCACATTCAGATAAAAAGCAGAAATAATACACCTGGAATCAAACTTTTTGTACTTGAAGAGACCGCTCAGCAAACATATATTAAGTGCAGCAAAATATTCTCCATTTTCATCATATAATAACCAGGTTTCCACAGTTATTATACATTTAATGTGAGCTGGAATAACACTGTAAAATGATACATCTCCGTGGAGTACAAAGACAATGGGTTATTGTACGCAGCCTCTGAATTTATCAATCAAAGCTGGAATACAATGAAAGTGAGCTGCAGTTCACAAGCTGTTCCAGTATTTCTATATACTATTCATGCAACGCGTTTCACCGCAGTGGTATGGCCTAATTTATTGCTCATAGGGCTCTATGCAGAGTAAGACGTATCAGATTTATATTCTGTATGACAGACAAAAGACGTAATAAAAACATGATAAGAACCCCTTATCACAATGACATAGTAGCTTACCTTGAAATAAGAACGATTTACTGCCATTGTGCAGCCCAAAGACCTGAGTTACCCCCCTCGTGTTGTTCTCAATTTCCAATTCTGAGATGATGTCAATTTGTAATTCGGAGTCTGCTCTCGATCCAATCACTGTAATATAAAGTGGAGAAAGCATTATAATAACTTACAATTATACCTTTCAAAAGAAACAAAATATGACGCAATATCTACAAAAAAATCTCATAACTCAGATATTAGTTTTAAAATAAGACACATTTTTGGTGAGCATCCTAGTGTCCACCTCCCAATACTGAGAGCATCCTAGTGTCCACCACCCAATACTGAGAGCGTCCTAGTGTCCAGCACCCAATACCGAGAGCGTCCTAGTGTCCAGCACCCAATACAGAGAGCGTCCTAGTGTCCAGCACCCAATACAGAGAGCGTCCTAGTGTCTAGCACCCAATACAGAGAGCATCCTGGTGTCCAGCACCCAATACAGAGAGCATCCTAGTGTCCAGCACCCAATACAGAGAGCATCCTAGTGTCCACCACCCAATACTGAGAGCATCCTAGTGTCCAGCACCCAATACAAAGAGCATCATGGTGTCCACCACCCAATACTAAGAGCATCCTAGTGTCCAGCACCCAATACAGAGAGCATCCTAGTGACCACCACCCAATACAGACAGCATCCTAGTGTCCACCACCGAACACAGAGCATCCTAGTGACCACCACCCAATACAGACAGCATCCTAGTGTCCACCTCCCAATACAGAGAGCATCTTAAAAACTGCCTATTAAAACAGAGAGCATCCTAGTAACCAACTCTCAATACAAAGACCACCAAGTGACCACCGCTCAAGACAGACAGCAACCACCTTTCAATATAGAGAACTTCTTAGTGACCACCACCCAATACAGGGCCAGATTTGCAGTAAAGGAAAAACAAGTGATGTTGCTCATAGCAACCAATTAGATTCTAGCTCTCACTTTCCTGTTACATACTAGAAAATGTCAGCTACATTCTGGTATGGGCAACATCTGCATTTTTCCAAATCAAAGAAGAAAAGGGAAAACAGCGCTAAGGAGAAATAAAATAGTTTTTACTTTTTACTTGGTCTTACACCTCTTTGTAAATTTATGTTATAATGTTAACTGTTCTAATGGTTGACTTTGAACAATCAGAAATGGAGAACGGCACAAGAGCTATTAGTAGACAAAATATTTTATTCTAAGAGCACCAAATGCTAAAACCATACAATCTATTAGTAAGAAGCATAAAATATTGAAAGTAAAAAAGTGCTTTTTTGTAGTGATAAATATCATGTTGAACACCAATCCCTCAATCCCACCAATCTCACTCAAATTTCGCAGGGATATTCAGGTAAGCACTTTTTTACTTTCATTATTTTATGCTTCTTACTAATAGATTGTATGGTTTTAGCATTTGGTGCTCTTAGAATAAAATATTTTGCCTACTAATAGCTCTTGTGCCGTTCTCCATTTCTGATTGTTCAAAGTCAACCATTAGAACAGTTAACATTATAACATAAATTTACAAAGAGGTGTAAGACCAAGTAAAAAGTAAAAACTATTTTATTTCTCCTTAGCGCTGCATCCTAGTGTCCACCACCCAACATAGAGAGCATCCTAGTGTCCAGCACCCAATACAGAGAGCATCCTAGTGTCCAGCACCCAATACTGAGCATCCTAGTGACCACCACCCAATACAGACAGCATCCTAGTGTCCACCACCGAATACAGACAGCATCCTAGTATCCGGCACCCAATACAGAGAGCATCGTAGTGTCCACCTCCTAACACAGATAACTTCCTAGTGACCACCACCCTAGTGAGCATCTCGGTGACCACCTTCATATACACAGAGCATCCCAGTGTCCCCCACCCAATACAGAGAGCATCTTAGTGACCGCCTCTTAATACAGAGAGCATCTTAGTGTCCTCCACCCAATACAGAGAACTTGCCAGTGTGAATCACCCAATACAGAGAGCATCCTAGTGTCCACCACTATATACAGAGAGCATCCTAGTGTCCACCACTATATACAGAGAGCATCCTACTGTCCACCACCCAATACAGAGAGCATCCTAGTGACCACCTCCCAATACAAAGACCACCAAGTGACCACCGCTCAAGACAGACAGCAACCTAGCAACCACCTCTCAATATTGAGAACTTCTTAGTAGCCACCACCCAATACATCGCCAGATTTGCGGTAAAGGAAAAAAAGTGATGTTGCTCATAGCAACCAATTAGATTCTAGCTCTCACTTTCCTGTTACATACTAGAAAATGTCAGCTATCATAACCAAGTATACTATATACTTAGCGCCATCTTTTGTTTCCAAATATTTCTCTATTTTTCCGAATCAGCTGCTTAATAAATCTGGCCCCCCAAGGGCATCCTCGTGACCCTCACACCGATACAAAAGATCGTCCTAGTGACCTCACTCAATACCAATAACTTCTTAACTCCCTCCAAACAAAATAGGTGCTTCTGGAAGGTCTCAAAAAAGACATTCGTAATATCTAATAGAGATATTGGTCGTATCCAAGGTCATCATGTTTTAGGTAACCATAGGTATACTGCACCACCTCAAGAATGACAGGGTCTCCTAGCTAGAATGTGGTTGAACTACAGAAAGAGGACCTTCTCTCCCAACAAAGCTCAGAATTTGGGAGATTCCGCCCCCTTGTGGTAGCGAAGTAGTACCGAGATCACGGGTTCATGTTGCACCACGGTTCTATCTGTCAGGGGATTGCAGGATCTTCCCTATAAACTCCAAAAAACAGCCCACTAATTGTCAGCGGAGTGAGACAATAATCCACGCCTGCATTCTGACTTGGTAGAGAATTCAGCCCTGGGAGATGCATGCAATAAAATAATCTCTGCACCGAACTGCGCAATACGAAGCCGCTCCGTGAACGGTCGTATAGAAGTCAAAATAAACCGTAGAACATTTGGAATAATAATCCGGAGACTGTAAAAGGCAGATGTCTGCAGCTCCTCCATGCTTAATTACATGTAGCTGGCTGACTAATTAGACGCACCTGCAGTCATTACCTCCAACGTGATGCTGAGTAAGGACAGGGAGCGCGCAGCAGCGGCAGAGGCGATCGTTACGGCGCCCGCTCGTCTCTGCAGGCCCATGAAGAATTCCAGTTTAGTAGAGACGCGGAGAAACGTATACATTACAGGTCTCTCCTCTGCATTGTCTTATCCGTTGTATGAGGTGGAGAGCGCCGGGTACAGCCCGGCAATATCCGCGGCCTCCATTTCTCCCGGTAACGCCAGCTTTTCGCTTTTCAAAGGCCTATCTTTGGAGGCGGATTTATTTTCCCCGAACATTTTTTTTTTTACTTCTGACAGAACAATAGACATCAAAGCTGCCATTTAGAGACATTCAAGGTATGTCACCAGCAATGCATCATCTCCTCGGCTACTGAAGGCAGCAATGCAAGCGCTTTATATTTGAAGTGTAAAGTCCATATGCGAGAGAGGCGAATTTCACGGTAGAGCGCCGTCCGAGCACATTACACAGCTGTAAATATCGGGTAGGATTTGTTTTGTGTGGACATAAAGGGCCTGATTTAGACGGAAACATCTGTCCAATAACGTAGAGTATTTTCCTGTATAAGGGCAGAAAAGCGGCTCTTCAGACTAGAACCAGAGGGTGCGGTTCGCCAGTCCGACAGACTGATTTTGCGACAGCGCACCTTCCGGCACTGAAATGCTGTCAGCGTTCACGGATCGGATGTTCGACATGTTTGTTTGGTTATTACAATAACCCTATCACCCAACCCTAATTTCCAACCCCAACAAGGGGCGTAACTACAGGGGTGCAATGGGTGTTTCTTTTACTGGGCCTGGAGGAGAGAGGGGCCTGTGACAGCTGCCCCCCCCCTGCACTATAAACAAGCTGTCAAGAGGTCGACAGGGTAAAACAGCACTCACCACTCCATGTGACAGCTCCGCCCAGCTCCACCCCTGCCCCCCTGACTCCGCCTAGTCCCGCCCATTAAGACTCAGGCCCCGCCTCCTTGCAAATCATACAGTTCACCACTAAGTACGACCATTCATTATGCACGAGACCCATTTTTACGCAGGATGGGTGCAATTTACGAAAGTGGCGTACATGCAAGGAAAGTGTTCTAGCTTTGCACATACGGAAGTTAAGATCGCAGGGCCTCACTCGCTTCCCCGACACTCCCCCTTGCCCCAGCGTATTAACACTCGCTTACGCTGGCTGAAGGCTACCCTAACTTCAGCTGGCGTAAGCGAGTGTTAAAACGCTGTGACGGCGGCGTTGCTATGCTAACACCGCCCTCCCAGCCTCATTACCCTCCTTCCCCCTGCCTACCTGCAGCGTAGTAACGGAGGGGAACACCCCCTCCAGCGTTACTATGCTGAAGCTACGGATGCCCGATCCACGATCGGGCGTTTCCGTAGCTACACCGGGCAACATCTGCTCGGCGCATGCGCAGATCGGCTTTTAAGACGCTCTTACGCTGCTGACTGGCGTCTTAACGACAGTCAGCGTAGGTCTGGATATGGTCCATACTGTGACAACTTTGCTTCCGCTGCGGCAGCGCCCTGACTTAAATCTGGATTCGGTCCACAGTTATCCTAAATAATAATGCACGAGGGAAATTACAACCCCAAACAATAAAAATGTCCCCCGAATTACACATACAGGATCAATAATGCACACAGGAGATTTATATGTATACAGATATACAAAACTGCAATGTCGGAGAACACAATGAGAAAAAGTCAATTAAAAATCCCATTAGAATGAAAATCTAAATTCTAGAAGTACAGAAAATAAAACAAACCCGATTATTATTATTTTTATTATTACAAAAAAAAAAAAAAAGTGAAAACAATTATGGAGATTGCAGGAAACATGGCAGATCCGCTGATAAAAGGGCTGGAAACTGGAAGCAATTTTCATGTAACACTAAACAACTTGTTTAAAACAACACGTTCCTGGTACCAACGCTGGCACAATCTGCCATCCCATGAATATTCATTCCGCCCTGTAGATTAGTCATTTGCTTACAAACAATATATTCTGCTACAAACAGAAGATGCAAAAAGACATCTATGAAGCTGTAGCTGATCGCATGCTTTCCCTGCCATTCAGACATAAGAGCGATGACACCTCCCACAAAGGGCGGGACTTAGGTGACAATTGGGCGTTTCCTCTTAGGTGGCAATATGGGCGTTCCCTCTCTCTGTGTATCCATCCAGACATAAGACAAAGAGGCGGGGCTGAGGTAATAAGTGGGTGTTCCCTCTTAGTCAGGTGACAGTATAGGCCTTCCCTCTCTGTGGATCTATCCAGACATAAGAAAAAAGGGGCAGGACTGTGGTAACAAGTGGGTGTTCCCTCTTAGGTGACAGAATGGGTGTTCCCTCTTTCTGTACACCCATCCAGAGCTCTGTACACACTGCGGGCTAGATCTACTTAACTGTGGAAAAGTGAAGATGTCGCCAATAGCAACCAATCAGATTCCAGCTTACATTGTCTAGAATGTAATCGGAAAGTGAGAGCTTTAGTAGACTCTTATTGGTTGCTATGGGCAACATCTCCACTTTTCTGAAGTTTAGTAAATCTAGCCCTATGAATGAATTTTAAGCCAGGGTTGCCGACTTTTTAAGGCTCTCCCATAGATTACTGCAAGGGGCAGGGCATAATGACGTGATTTGTGCAAATTGCATCGTTAAGCCCCACCTCCTGTTAGTCGCTCATGCATTCTCTAGTGTTCCAGAGGATGGGTGGGGCTTAATGACATCATCAAGTCCCGCCCACCCCTAGTAACTATAGATAGTGAGAGCTGATCAGGGCATACAGGAGATTTCCCGGCTCTCCCGGGAGACCTGCCCAAATTTTAGGCGTCTCCCGGATATACCGTGAGAGTCAGCAACCCTGTTTCAAGCACACAAGTTCATGTCATCTTTCACAATAAATTATTTCTCCTACAATAAGTAGTTAATACTTCTCTGAGGCACAAACGCTTTTTAAATCTAAAAAATATATACAGCTGAAAAAATCTAAGACTCCAGTACAATACATTAAACTGCGATCAATGTTCCATAATCCGAGCCGCCAACATATTCTAGAAACACGGAAGGAACCGCGTCTCTAATTATAGACAGAAAATCTGCAAGATCTTAATCTGTCTCCAACTTGCAAAAGGAATGATTCAGGTGCAATTCATTCTCCCCTCTCCGGAGCAGCGCGTGACCTGGGAAATGTGTATGATATATTCAACGTCTACAAAACGACTCTGCGGAGACAATTCCCTCGCTGCTGGTAGTATGTAGAGCACAGCGGCAAAGCCGGGGATATAATTGCTGCAATGGACCAACCTAGATTTTAAGATGCAAATTATGGAAGGCACGGAGTAGGCACCAGGGATGACCGGGTGGAGAGAGGGTGCCCGGTCATTCGGAGAGAGGAAGACGCAATTTATATGTGATAAAACGAGACCAGATTTCTAGGGCAAGAAGAGGGAGAACAGAAAGGAGTCGCTGCTATGACTAATTGTGTCATTTACTATACTGATAGGAGGCAGTGGTGCAAGAAATGGGGCACAGGCTGGCATAGAGTACCATTAAGAAAGGATTTGCAGGTAGGCAGTGCTACCTTCCTTGCCCAGTTACTGGAGAGGCCAACACCATGCACGGACCAAGGTAGCTTGTTTTGGAGGTGGTTTGTCGGACTGATGTACCGATGTTCCATAGCAATAACTGAAATGACGCCAGCATTCACTGATTGGCTGTTCTGTGTGTGGGTCCGCGTTGTGAATGGCCGCTTTCTCCCAGTTAGCTGTGAACTGGCTGGGATATCGATTGCTTATGCCTCGTTGAGACGCCTACACAGTGCTCCGACAGGTAACCCACTCCCTAACCCTAAGCCGGTGGTCCGCCGGCAGCATTTCCAAAAATGAAATTCCATTAAAAAAAAAATTCCTAAAACTGCTGTCATTCGAAATAGAGACAACCGAAAAGCAACTTACGGCTGTGTCTACTTCGTAATGACAGGCATCGCAGCCGGGACTTGCAACAGGCTGTTTACGATGACACATCGGAACTCTGAACACACGGAACTGGAATGCCAAGGCGTGACAGCACACCATACGTTCGATTACAGGAAACGTGGGTGGTTATAACACGGAAGTCACCTAAATGTTGCACGTGAGAGAGGGGAGCGCACTGGACTCTGATGTGCAGAGGACACCATCATTTCGCTGTCAGCGGGATCCCTTTCAAAATACAGATTGCTGGAACGGCAACAGCTTCCACCTTAATTGAAGTCCGCATGATCCATATTCCGGGAGACTCCTGAAATATAAGCGGCGATCGGGAAACTCTTCTGCAACTGACCTATGGCAGGCCTCGATCATGTCAAGATGGAGGAGGGCAGGGGCGGAGTGTGACAGGCTCAGTACCTATAACAAGAAGGCCTGAGTCTGGATGGGCGGGGCTGTTGGCGGGCCTGGATGGGCGGGGCTGTGACCGTTTGAAGATAGAAGCGGTCAGAAGCTAACCGCTTAAAACAGCTCAATGCCAAACGCAGACATCCGCCAGACATCCGCCATGATGGCGGTCGCCATGACTAATCTGGATGCAACATTTTGACCCGTACAAGCAGCAGCGGAATATAACGCAGCAACTGCAAAAACACCAAAGCGCAAATAAAAAAATAAAGCCATTGCTCGAAAAGAATAACCAGGAGCTACTTATGCGAGATAATGCACGGTTATCGCTGCACGCGTCTGTCACACATAATGGCATCACCAAGCGCGGTCCCCGGATTTCCAGAAAACATGAACTTTAGATGATATCGAGAAGAATCTGCAGAGAGTTTATCGGAGCAGAGTCTCAGAAGAGCGAGCTTTGCCTATCGCTATCCGGAGAACCCAGGGGAAGGTGTAATCTTCTCCACCGCATCCAGGGGGGATATTTCCGCTTGTTATTATACACCAGCTAAGACCATGTTCATATTGTCTGTGGCTATTACTGCACACGTAAACCAGAAACTCCGAGCAGCCATGATGAATAACGCTGTGCTATCCAGAGTGACGGAAGCTGCAACTCCGGAAAGGAGGGATTGAAATTCGCCGCAAGTTTTAAGCACGCCAACAGATTCTCTGAGCTGGTTCAAGAGCTTGGAGTAAGGGCGGGGGAATCCGGGCAGCTACCGCGTTTAGCAGACGCACGGACACACCCATTAAGTCATGCCCCCATCCCAGCCTCTAAGCTTTCAAAAGTCGCCAACCCGGATTAAATCCTGTTATCAAGCCCCGCCCACATACCGCTGTCTCTTTCTCCCTTTACGAGATATCCCAGAAGGAAAAAATAAAGGGACTGATTCCAAACCCGGAGATACCGGCATTAGTCGTGAAGTGCGCCAATTTTCATCTATTACTGTAGCTGAACATCACAGATTTGATCTTGCGCCTCTATGGAGTGAGAAATAAAATCTGTTATGTAGATTTGCGCAGTTCAAAGGCAACAAGGCACTGTATAGAATCTGCATCAAAAAGACGGTAACTATGAAATAGCGTTAAAGAGATTATTACTGATGTCTCCGAGTTATTATTCCCTCCAACACAGAGAGGAGAGATGGAGGTGCAATCCCTCACGTGCAGTATAACACAGGCCGGTATTAATGTGCTTTACTCACAGGCTAGCCATAACAATGCACAGAAAACACAGGCAGATCAATACCCCATCCAGCTCCCCCCTATACACTCCATACATCCCAGGAGACCGGACCCTCTGCGAAATGTCATTTCCACTCCGCGACCCGTCTGTAATGTGACCGGCACCTGGATGTGACCACAAGTCAACGCTAAATGTCACCAGAGGAACAGAACATGTCACCTCTGTCAGTGTGACAGAACGCAGTGGAGTGTGAAACGCGTGATCACAGCCATCAACACGGCGCAGAGATAAACAACAGGAGAGAAGTCACAGGAGGGGATGCATGGAGGGGAGGGGGCTCATTGTGTGGAGTCAGGGCCGTCTATCGCAGAGGAGCCGCGAAAGGGCCGGTGGCTTCTCACAGATTTACACCTTCCTGCATGTTATGCTGCAGAGGGTACGGCGGCTCAGTGGCTGGGTTATATGCTGTGCACAAGGGCGTTTCCTCTCTGCGTCTCAATAACAGCATCAAAAAAGATCACAAGCCGCCTGCTCTCCGAGAGGTCACTTTGCAGCAATATCAGTCCTCAGAAGTCTGCCCTTAGAAGACATCACCCATAACGTCACCCTAACCCTCCCCTCTCCACACCATGGGCCCGATCCAGACCTACGAAGCCCGGGGTTAACAAAAGCCCAGATGTTGGCCGGCATAACTACGGCTAGGATCAAGGACATCGGGCATCCGTAGTAGCAGCGTAGTAAAGGCTGAGGGGGCGTTCCTCGCTGTTACTACGCAAAAGTTAGTGTAGGTAGGCGGGGGGGAAGTAGGGTAATGAGGGAGGGAGGAGTTTTATTAAACATGCTCCGGTCCCAGCGTATTTACCCTCGCTTACACTGGCTAAAGTTAGGGTAGCCTTCATCAGGCGTAAGCACGGGTAAATACGCTGGGACCGGGGGGAGTGTCGGGAGGAGGGCTTTAGTAAGCACAGCGCATGACCCTAACCATACCTTTACCCTCAACCTAACTCTAACTCTCCCCTCTCTGCAGCATGACCCTAACCATACCTTTACCCTCAACCTAACTCTAACTCTCCCCTCTCTGCAGCATGACCCTGACCCTCCCCTCAACCTAACCCTAACCATACCTTTACCCTCAACCTAACTCTAACTCTCCCCTCTCTGCAACCTAACCCTAACCCTCCCCTCAACCTAACCCTAACCATACCTTTACCCTCAACCTAACTCTAACTCTCCCCTCTCTGCAACCTAACCCTAACCATACCTTTACCCTCAACCTAACTCTAACTCTCCCCTCAACCTAACTCTAACTCTCCCCTCAACCTAACTCTAACTCTCCCCTCAACCTAACTCTAACTCTCCCCTCAACCTAACTCTAACTCTCCCCTCAACCTAACTCTAACTCTCCCCTCAACCTAACTCTAACTCTCCCCTCAACCTAACTCTAACTCTCCCCTCAACCTAACTCTAACTCTCCCCTCAACCTAACTCTAACTCTCCCCTCAACCTAACCCTAACCATACCTTTACCCTCAACCTAACTCTAACTCTCCCCTCTCTGCAGCATGACCCTAAGCATCCCTTAACCCTCCCCTCAATCTAACCCTCCCCTCACCCTCACACTCCCCTCTCTGCAACCTAACCCTAACCATACCTTTACCCTCAACCTAACTCTAACTCTCCCCTC